>CM034148.1:809014615-809294615 GCA_019776745.2 Taxus chinensis
TCCTTCAATCAACCAGGGTTCTTAGGCTAATCATAATGGCACATCTACACACAACCATCACGGCCACCAGAAAACCCATTTGTCAATTTCACAGTGGCAGTCCACTCGCCCTCAATGCACATAATCCTATTCTAGTGGCTAGCATTGAAGAACATTCCTTACTTCACTAGGGAGAATCATATGGACCCCCATTGATCATATTCAAGACATTGCCAAATGTCTAGTGTGCCATTCATGAGATCAATGAGATGGATGTTGTAGTTAGGCTCCTTACTTCTTCTCTCAAAGGTAAGGCACTGCAATGGTTTAGGAGCCTAACAGTAGGGTCAATTACAAACTAGGATGCATTGTGTTCAGCCCTGTGTAACCAGTTTAGAGAGAAGGCAGATAATTTGTCTTTTTTGGAACAATTAACCACAATCAAGAGGGCCCCAAATGAGTAGATGGATGACTTCAACTTTAGGTTCTAACGGACGTGGGATCAGATTCTGATTTTCCTGTGAGGCCAGCAATGGAAGGTGCATTCCTCTACTTTTTGAGGGCTTTAAATTTTGACATAGCTATGATGATACAATCGATGGGGGGAACAACATTGCCAGGGGCATATGATATAGCTATCAGAGTGGAGAACTGCTTAATTCAAGCTAGGCAAGCTATTGCACCTAGGCCACCTATGCCTCATATATCCAGAATTGGGGACCCAATCTACCAATCAAGCACTGGAGAAATAGCCCCCATTCTAGCCCCTATAAATCCAGACCAATAGTGAGGGCCTCCACTTCTTCTAGTACTTCCAAAGAACTCCAGGAAGTTATGAAGCAACTACATAAAATTTGGGGAATGAATTGGTGACAATCAAAAGGCAACAAGCTTCGAGCTCCATCTACCTTACCAGCCCCAAGTTCAAATGAATAGGCCTCCATATCAGCCTAACAGCCTCCTGCTCAGAAACAAATCAAAACCCAAACCAAGGGAAATCTCAAACTGCAGGCCATTTCAGCCTTATAATCCAAATTGTAGTTTCAACGTCAAAGTGCCATGGTTCTAGCTCCACTAACCCATGACATTAACACAAGAGTATGAATGGTGTTACCCATGTAATCTACCTCATAATCAATCAACATGTTTCAATCGGTATGTCTAAATCAAGCCTTGATGGTACAGACTATTGGGGTGGTCCTCAAGAGGCGAAGTGAGGAAGAAAATACAGCAAGCAGCTCAACAAGAGACTCCTCTAAATGAAACCACACTTTTCAATTGGAAAACAGAGGAATTTTGTGGAGTTAATCAATCTCCTTTCAGGGTGTGGCTGTCAATACATGGTGCAAGAAAAGGAACATAGAGGAGGGTACAATCATCAAAGTCTAGTGTATTTCTCAACCCTCTACTCTCACTCAAGTTAGGAGTTTGGCTAGTACCAAATGCATTCATCCTAATCCAGGAATCCAGCCCAAGGACAGCTGCTAGAAGTAGCCCCAATGTGTAAATCACCCAGGATACAGTTGTGATAGCTCATGGATTAACTTCCAGGTATTGCCAAAAAAGATCATGCCTATGTCAAGGGAAAACAAAAGGAAAACCCACCTGCATTCAATATCATCAACCAATATGAAGAAGAGTCAATGTCAAAATCATTCCATGTGGGAATCTTTGATAATTTTATGGGCTATGTGAGATTTATTGCAAGCAGCTATGGAAAATTTGTCCTATCTTCAAATGAGCCATCCAAAAATCAAGAAAATGGTTCTTACTAACACTGGGCAATAAAGTTAAGTTGATTGAAGGAAAGAATAATGAAGCCTCCATTTTTCTATGTCTCATTGATTGGTAGAGCTTTAAGTTAGTTCTGCACAATTACATGATCGACTTTCAGGGGTAAGTAACTCAGTGATACCGAAGAAAATTGTAGATAAATTGGGCTTAAAATATTAACTGGGTATTCAGATGGAGTAGATCTACAATTTTGTAACTAATGGGACAATAGTCAAAATATTGGAGTTATCAAAGTACTAAGCCTTATGCTCCATACTTTCCCAACTAAAATTTCATAGTCTCTATAGGATGTATCAGTATCTGACCACTATTTGCTTAGTTTTTTCGAAGAATGTCCTAAATAGTGGGTACCTATCAATGATTGGTCCCCTTTTCTGGTAGAATATTTCGGCAAGGTATTCTAAGGACTATGGAACTGATTGTTCGGACATCGAGAGCTCTCAGTGTTCTCAATCGGCCTTCAGACAATTACTATATCGATCACCCTATGGTCAACTATTGGAGGATAAATATTTTAGACCTTTATCCATAATTTGGTTGGAACGCATATGGGCTGACCAGTATCAAGCACTCCTAGTCACAATGATTGGGCTCATTTGCCTCCATAAATCGATAAGTAGGAATATTATGCCTCCAATAAAATCTAGTTACTTTAGGATTTCACATTAAATGTCATTGTAACTTGGGTCAAAATCCATGGGGAATTCCTCTTCAAGGTGTCTTCACCTTTCCAAAGGAATGACATGCATCATATGTCAATAGAAGGCTGGTTCCCAACCTATTCTATGCTATTAAAATATGCCTCCTATAATTAGGGGAACCATGGCCTAACTATTCAGGCCAACTCACTACTAAACCAATATTTTCCAAGGTTCCACGTGGAAGACTCGGTGACGCAGTCTAATTGTCAGGGCGATGCAAATCCAACCTCACTAATAGCTAACCAAATGTGTTTCGTCGGACACCAATTAGATTTGGTTCCTAATCAGAACATTCTTACTTGACCAAATTATGGGTGGAAGGCCACTTTAACCTAGACTCATAATAGACATTAGTGCCTCCATCGTGCCAAAGAATGAATCACAGCCTTATACCTGTAGATCCTTTTGTGAGCCCAACGAATTTAGATCCCACCTAGTGATGAATATAATCGTTCCACAATGTTAACTGTGTTAAAACTCCCCCATGTGGTGAAAGTTCCAAAGTTGGTCAATTAAACTCATCTAGGATATGTAATCCAATCCACAAAATCAATATTTTATCCCAATTTCTATGCTACGTCCTATGGTCACAATAAAAGCACATAAGGATTATCATGGAATCCAATTATTTTGCATGCGATAAACTCGAGGTATGAAAGGAGTTGGTAGGCCTCACCATCTCCTAATGGACAATTACCGTAGATGCAACTTTACAATCTAATGTCTCTCAGCTATTAAATGAAGTGGAATAACATAGTAACATGGTGAAAGGAGCTACAAGATACCTGCAGCAGCTTATATTGAAATTTCCCAACCCACGTGGTGGTATGTGGACCCACCACGTACACGGTCTACTTGGCCGCATGCAGTAGGCTTTAGGGTTAATAGTAGAGGAAATTATACGCTTGTCAAATACCTCATTGAGTCGAAAATTGTTGAACTATCCCAATTTAGTATTTGCCCATTAGTGTCATTGGTCCATTGACCAATTGACCTTAGTTGAAATTCCTGTTGATTTGAACTTTGACCAGACAGTGCAGCTCCCGATGTGCAAATTGTTTGCATGTTCGAAGTTGAGCCGATCTCAAGAAATCAAGCTTAGAGGGTACTTATAGTTTACAGGTGTTAAGTCGGGAACTATTTGTCACCCTTCAAACGTCCCAATCAGAAGGTGGTGTAAGTGCATCCACATGTTCTATGTCATCATTATATTTCTCTAATTGTAGAAAGTAAATTAGTTGCACAATTACAATGATTGACTAGTGGAATGGCAAGCGAAGTTTCGGTAGATACCCAATTGCCAGAATGCACCGATCAATTGTGTGACTTGTCAGTATGAGCATTTATTTTAAAGAGAGTAGTGTAATTGGATGGTTGACAATGTAACAGGCACAATAATTGAAAGAACTATCAAAGGGTTGAGTCTTATGTATGTGAATAGATCCTAATGTCACATTTTTGGATCAGTATCAGTTGATCATGATTTGCCACCACTATTTGCCTTGTGCCTTTCAAGAGATTTTACAAGCCAAGATTGGTGGGTACCTATAAGGAGGTTGATTGGTCCCACATGTTATTTAGGACAAGGTATGGAGCTAAGGTTACTGATCAGGTCCAGAATCCAATTGCCAATTTTCATATTGAGCCTTATGTGCCTAGTCCAATCAATGCCAAATACATGTCATATTTTATCAAGAAGAATTGCTTGGAGGCTCAAGAGAAGCAAACACAAAGGTTGGAGAGCATTTGCAGAACTAACACTTGATGATTGGGCTCAGAGAAGAGGTTGCATGATTTTGATCCATACAAGGAAATGGAAGAAGCTGAGTTGGGATTTTATTACTACACAAGGAAAACCAAGCCCATCCCCAACCTCACCAAGCCTAGAAAGTAAAGATGTTTTAATGAAGTGTGGCAGTTTTTTTTTTCGATGGTTCAAGGAGTAGGCAAGGTGTGCTAGAGGAGGTGCAATGCTTTTGTCACCACAAGGTATGAAGTACTACTCAACTTTCCATTTTTCAGTTTGTCTTGTTCAAACAATACAGCTGAGTATGAAGATTTGATATCCATGGATTACATTGGGAAAGGAAAAGAGGTATTAAAATCTTGCAAGTGTTTGGGGATAGTGAGTTAATTGTCAACCAGGTTAGAGGACAACATGCTGCTAAGAATGATCTACTTAAAGCCTATAAGCATAAGGTATGGGATCAAATTAAAGACCTTGAAGCATTCAATATTCAGGCCATACCAAGGAAGAAGAATGAGGCATGCGGATAGGCTCGCAGCAATTGGAGCAACATTTGATGTGGTGGATAGTATCAAGAGAGATAAAATGACAACCACATATTCATGTAATTATAAGGCCAACTATACCAGATAATAACACAAGCTGGCAGGTATTTGAGAATGATCAAGCATATCATTAATTTTTTATAAGAGGAGGCTAAGTTCTCAGCTAAAAATTAGGAGAAATCTAGAGCAGCAGTACGGGGATCAAGCGGTGCAGCTGCGGACAAACAAATTGCCAAAGGGTTTACTGACTCTAGAGTCAATATTCAACCTGAATGATCAATTCTGAAAGAGAAGGCCAACATTCAAGTAAAAAGGAGGATTCTGAGCCCATTTCAGTTGGAGAAGGTAAGACGCTCCAAATAGGCTAAGATGAGCAGCAGAACAAGAAAAGTACTGAATTTGTGTAACTTTTCCAAGGAATTCTCCAGATGTTTTTCGCATGGAGCTATGAGGATTTGAAGGGTTTTAACCCAAAATTGACACAACACACCATTGAGTTGAATCTGGAGGCTAAGCCCATCAGGAAAAAACAAAGGTCAGTCAACCCTCATATAGAGCCTCTCATGAAGAAGGAGTTGAATAAGCTCATTGAGGTCGAGTATCATTTTCCCAATCAAGCACTCAAGTTGGGTAGCAAATCTGGTGCCCGTTAGGAAAAGGAATGGGGAAATCAGGTTGTGCATGGATTTTTGGGATTTAAACAGGGCCTCCCTCAAGGATCACTATCTGCTGCCCTCCATGGAGTAGATTTTGCAGGTAGTGGCTGGTTCAGAAAGATACTCCCTCTTGGATGGATATTCATGGCTATAATCAGATTATGGTGAAAGAGGAGGATCAATTTAAAATAACCTTCACCACAAAATGGGGCACCTATGCCTACAAGAAGATGTCCATTCAGGTTATCAAAATGTCTAGAGTAACATTTCATTGAGCAATGGATATGGCATTTAAGGGGATTTTAAACAAAATATTGCTTGTATATCTTGATGACATCACTGTATTTTCTAAAAATGCAAAAAGTCACCTCTTTCATCTCAGACAGGTATTCCAAAGGTGCAGGAGGTTTGGAGTGTCCTTGAATCCCAAAAAGTGCATATTCATGGCACATGAAGGTAAGCTTTTAGGCCATATCGTGTCAAAGGAAGGACTGAAAATTGATTCAGAGAGGGTAGAAGCCATTCGTGCTCTACCATTGCCAAGTCATAAGAAGGCTCTCCAAAGCTTCTTGGGGAGGATAAACTTTGTTCGGAACGTTTGTACCAAATTTTTCCGCTCTTGTGAACCCCATTAATGATGATGCTGAAAAATAATTTGGTTTTCAAATGGACAGTGGAATGGAAAAGAGAGTTTTGAAGCTATCAAGAAGGTCATATCTCAAGCTCCAACTCTCATTAATCCATGGACTTCTCCAAAGATTTATTTCTCTATGCACCTTTGGTGGTTCGAGACACCATCTCTACAATCTTGGTGTAACAAAATAAGGAAGGACTGGAATAACCTATTACATTCTTCAGCCAAGGCCTTATGGACTATGAGGTAAGATATTCATTCATTAAGAAACATGTCCTTGTTGTGATTAGAAGTTTGAATAAGTTCAAGACATTTAGTGTCAAATAATAGGATTCATCTACTAGTCACACATGCTGGTATAAAATATTTTCTTTTAAATAAGGACCTCAATGAAAAAATAGGGTTGGTTGGGTAACCAAGGTCATGAGAATATGACATTGATATTAAGGTCACCAAGCTGGTCAAGGGGAAAGGGATTATGTGAAAAACTATCTTTGGAATAACATGATCTGAGTCAAGTGGTAGAGAAGAGACTATTTTGGTGTTACAATATGATCAAGAACTGGTAATCAGTCGATGCTTCACCTACATCCTTGTTGGACTCAGTGATATAGTCCATTTCCTTCAAATAGGTCAAATCTCCTCAAGGGATGAGCAAGGCCAAAAGAAGGTATTTTAGGCTCCATTGTATCCCCTTTGCATTGGTTGATGGTATCTTGTTCAAGAAATATGTAAATGGTGTCCTCCTAAGGTGCCTCACAGGTAGATCAGATAGAGAAGGTGCTACATGAGTTTCATGATGGATGAAACAGGTGGCCATTTTGTCCCCAAGGGTGACAACTCTTAGAATTATGAAGGTAGGATATTATTGGCCTAACCTTTTTCATGATTTTTATGCATGGTTTAGGAAGTGTAAAAAGTGTGCCTTCTTCACAGGAAAAGGGAGGTTAGCAGCCCTTCCACTCTACCCCATTTCTGTAAATGAACCATTCATGCAATGGGGGCTGGATTTCATTGGGGTGATTAATCCAAATTCTAGCTTGGGCCACAAGTGGATCCTCACAGCCACATAATTATTTCACCAAGTGGATGGAGGCAGGTTGCACTCAAGGAAGCAAATGAGGCCAGCATACTAGATTTTTATGAAGGGATAGTGATGAGATTCGGAGTATCAGACCACCATTATATCAGATAATGCTTTGGCATTCCTAGGTGCCAAGATCATAGAATGGGCTGTTAGGAATGGATTATACCTCAGCACCTCATCAAATTATTACCCCTAGAGGGTAATGGGCAGGCAGAGTCCACCAATAAAAATATTTTGAAGATTATAAGGAGGACTCTAGATGAGAATCAGAGAACTTGGCACACCAAGTTGAAATCAACCTTGTGGGCTGATAGGATTACTCCCAAGAAGTCAACAGGGAACTCTCCTTATAGGTTAGTCTATGGAAGGGAGGCAAGGCTGCCTATATCCCTCGAATTTCCGCATTGGAGCTCATGAAGCAGTTAGAACTATCCGAATTTGAAGCCATGGAAGCTAAGGTATGCAGAGCTCATGGAGCTTGGAGGAGCTCAGGAACCAAGCCATGCACATCATGGAGAAGAATCAAGCATTGATTAAGTGGTTATTTGATAAGAAGGAAAAGACTAGAAACTTCCAAGAGGGAGACTTGGTCCTAAAATGGGATGCACACAAGGGAAAAATTGGGAAGGCACTCTAAGTTTGATGCAATATGGAGTGGCACATTATATGATTTCAGGATGCAAAGAAAATAATGCTTTCTAGCTATCAAGGTTGGATGGAGAAGAATTGCAGATTCTAGTTAATGCAATTTATCTCAAGCATTGTTACTAAAGTGAAATATCCTTCCTTGTACATATTAGTTTAGAGTTTTTCTGATTCCTCCAAGTGCTTGTAACACATTGCATTGTTTTAGTTTAGGTTGCTTTTGTAATAAGTGCTTGGTGCACTCTCTACATATTCCATTTGGGATGTGTATGAATTTGTATGTTTGTATATAGTTGTTCCTTTGTTGCTCTTACCATTTCTAGTTTTAGGCATTGTCCATGAGCAGAAATCAATCTCCAACACAGGGTGATGAGAAATGACATTCCCCAACAGTGTTTCAGAGGTTAAAGGGATGGAATTATCAAGTGACAGATCAATTTCACTAACTTTAGATATGACTTCATGCCCATATGGATACTTCAAGGTCACTTATCCTTTCAAATCTAGCAGGCAGATCACGTCGTAAGTCACCATTTGTTATCTATCTATTGCACTCCTTAAAAAATGGACTAACGTATCAGGTTTGGATATCAGCAGTTAATGGGAGAATGGTTTGGTAACAGGGTAGTTTGTAGACCAGCTAGAAAACTACGGCGAAGGTCTGAGCCAAAAGAGGAAAAAATGGCAAAAAAATCCGTCAGTAGCATTTTAAAATGTTACCAGTCGGTAGCATTTTTTATGTTACCAAATCGGTAGCATAGGTACAGATGTTATTGGCCAGTAGTAAGAAGCGGGTCGCAAGTGGAGATATGACGCAAGATCGTCGGTAGCATCCTTAGATGTTACCAGTCAGTAGCATGTATGGATGCTACCAGCTGATAGCAGACAATGGCAGTCTTGGTAGTGGTTAAGAATGCTACCAGTCCGGTAGTAATTTTTGTGTTAACAGTCGGTTGCACAAATGCGATGATGAAGAGAATTTGGGTGACAATAAAGGCACCGATAGCACTTGTACGGATGTTATCGGCTGATAATAGATTTTAAGCTATCGGCCAGTGGTGGGGAAAGAATGTTACCAGCCGAGTCACATTTATGCTACCGGCTCGACACCAAAGAAGATTAGTGCTACCATCTGAGTAGAAAAAAATAATGTGCAACTGGATTGAGTGTAGGAATGAACTAGGCTTTAATGGAAGCAGTAGAAGGTTGTTCAACTACCAAGTTGAATGAGGTATGGCACCCATGACCGTTTGTGCAAGAAAAGTACCAAATTTTTATGGCCTCCCATACCTCTTCAATGAAATATATCGGTTGGTGAGGAAATTTTGAGGCTCTTCTTCTATATATTGTAAAATTTTCCTCATTTTTTGGGGATTCATTCTGTTTTACAAAGGAAATCTGTCAAAATTGTTCCAGAGCTATTGTGAGATAAAGGCCTAAAATTTGGGCTTATTGTAAAGGATTTTGTCCTTGCATCCTATGTTGTAATGGATTATGCATGTTTCTGAGCAATAAAATCATGGTGTTTTGTGGATTTTCTTTCGCTAATTTGGGTTATATTGCATATTTTACCTTTCATTATGTTACAGGTATATTGTGAATGTTTATATCTCTTTGCAAGACCTTTAATTCGTTGTGCTTTATAAAGCTAGGGAGGTAAATATTTTTTAAGCTTGTGGCGCTTCTACTCACCCTCCCTCACTTTGTTTTCTCCCTAATTATTCAATCACTTAGAGTGTCTCACTCCCTTTCTTGGTGCATCACCTTCACTTAGAGTAGATTTACTTTTTATGTATCCTTATATCCATGTCTCCTTAGAAAGCATTAGGGTAGGATTAGATTAGTTTTCCATTATCTACAACTTTGGAGAATTTGGTACTAGGTTAGGAGAAGAAGCTATGATTTATCTGAAGGATTATCCTACTTGCAGGGTCCCACACTTGTAGGATAATCCCATGTTATGTAGGCTACATTGATTATCTCACACGCAAATTACAAAACAAATAGGGGTGATATAATTTTGCATTAACAAGGCCTATCCTCATCCTGTAAATGATCATATGTGTTGTTATACCATTTCCAAAATGTTTTAAATAAGAAAATAAGTTCATAGATTCCTTCCAATAAAGTGCTTCTCAAGGCAGTTCCTTCAAGGAGCCTAGAAAGGCTACTTTTAGCATTTTCGGGACATGTGTGCACTCTCCGGGACATATTTAAAGGAAAAAATTCATCATAGAGTGGTATTAAGGAGCTATGATCAGGTTTCAGGGGATTTAAGAAAGTTTAGGGAAGCTTTGAAGGTTTATGGACAAGTTCAATGAAAGTGGGTTTTTGAGGGTGAAAGAGGAAGCAATCTAAAAATGCACTTGAGCTTTGGAAGGTGACTTTGGGAGATCCGTAAAGAGTTGGAGGTCAAAAAATACCATTAGAAATCTGATTTAATTCTATAAATGATGTTTCTTTAAAAAAATTCACACGACAAAAGTACTTATTTTAGTAGTTTATTTTTGGCAGGCACACTCTGCGGTCCCAAGAAAAAGGATATTTTTAGGGATTTTAGGAGGAATAAAATCATGGGACCCATCCTATCCTTCTCAAAAGGTTGTTTGAAGTCAAAATAGTATAAAGACATGTCCAAAAAGTCCACCCGGAGCTTCGAAAACTTCATGTTCAAGCCTCTCTCCAAGGTAAACCTTTGGGACAGTCATTTCAACAGGTGGACACATGTCAGCGTGAGGTTGAGGTGTAATTTTTTACACCAACTATCCCATCTCTTGGTGACAGTTAGGAAAAAATATCCACTCCACGCTTATTATGCTCCCTAGACCTTCACATGACCCTGGGAAGCCTCCATAAGCCCTTTTTCCTAGTTTCTAACCCCTCGCCTCATACAACCACATCTTTCCACTTGTCATCATAGGGCTGATGCAAATTTTTTTGCACAAAATTTTCCATCCCTTGGAGAAAACTAGGACATAAATATCCACCACACCCCAAGCTAGCACAGATTCCCCACACACCCTTGAGCTAGCTCCGTAGTGCTTTTTTATGCCCTTTCCACTCACCACCTCGTCAAACCACAACTTGCCACTTATCAACATGAGGCTAAGGCACATATGTTTGCACCAACTATCCCATCCCTCAGGGAAACTTAGGACAAAAATATCCACCACATCCCATCCCTTCATAGGTTCCTCATGTGACCTAGTCTCAACCTTGGGGTTCTTTGTGTTTCCTCCTTCCATCTGTCACTCCATAAATACATTCACTCATACTCACCACCACTCACAACTCAAAAGCACAACATAAAAAAAAAAAGTCATTGAAAACCATTAAATCATATTTTGAAGCTGGTTATGACATTTAAGCATAAAAAACCCTCTTTTGTGCCCTAATTTCCCAAACTAAGTTTTTCTCATAACTCATGATCTCGAACTTCGTTTGCCATGGTATTGCAACCATATATTCTTTGTGTGAACGACTTTAAGAAGAGTTTGCATGCCCTCATTCATGCACTCATATTTTTTTATAGCCACATGAAATTTGTAGAAAAAAATACTTGTTTCTCAGATCTATACAACTCCAACGGACAAAAATCACCTGAAAATTGGAGCAAAGCCTTGAAATGAACCACGTAAACTTCTGCAAGTGGTTTCATTCGAATTCAACATCAGGAATACCAATTTTTAATTTTATTAAGTCCTTACCACATATATTACTAAAAATAGTAAGTCCAAGGAAAATTTTGTTTTCGGTATCTCAAGACACTCCTTCAAGTGCAAAACATTCAAAAGTGGAAAATTTGGCAAAAATGGAAAAATTGGAAAAATGCCAATTTTCACCCTGAAATCTATTTCAATTCATTTCACATTGAGGGCATGATAATAAGGTGGAGGAAATTGGTTTTGATTTCATTCTCTTTTCCTTGCTTTGTGATTGGAAGGATTTTGTCTCATGTTTCACTCATTGTCAATGCTCTCATAGTGGCAGAGAAAAGAACATGGCTGTGTGAACCAAGTGCATTCAATTCCTCTCACATGAATGGATGGTCATCAAGATGCACCAATGTTTCAAAGATCAGAAGAATTTTCTTAATAAGGGGAGTCATTATTCATTGTTATCAATGGTCTACTCATCAGTGCTCATCACTTTCCATCTCGATGTGTTTAAGCAGTGTGGAAAGGGTTCACTATTATAAGAGTTTTCAAAGGGGTAAATTTTTTAAGGGTATTCATCATAGCTCTTCATCAGTGCATTATTGTGGATGGTCATCATGGGTCAAGAGGTCATCTTCAACATTAGTGGAGTTGATCTTCATCAAAGGCAAAGTCACCTTCATCCATGTTTCAGAGCATTTCTTCTTTCTTCTCTCTCATTCTTTCTCCTCTTATCTCCCCCTTCTAATTATTTGTTGTAAAGAATCATGACCTCTTTTCTTATTCATTAAAGTGACTATGAAATATTTGTGCAATGTAAAATTCCCTTTTGCAATTATAAAAAGGGGACTTATTTTGTGTTTCTTAAGGTCACGTGATAAGTCACTTGTAATGGGAATATGAAAAGTCATGTGAGGGGTAAATGAAGAGAAGGATTGTAAAGCTATAAATCGGGAGAGCCTCCTCATTTCAAAGGATGGTTAATGTTGTTTACTAGCTCCCATATTCTCTCTATAAACAAGTGATCAAATTTCATCTATTTCTCTTGCTTATGTTTCCTCTTCATCTCAACCACAATTCATGAGAAATGTACTCGTTTAATGTCATGCATTAAGACCTTGTGCTTTTTGTGTTTTGTTCTTTTTGATTCTTATGGTTTCCTTCTTATTGAACTCAATGATAACATTCTGGTTTTGAAGAAATAAACTCTGTTATGTTATTTATTTTGTAAAACCCTCTCTTTGATATTCTCTTCACACCTTTCCATCAAAAGTTTTCCTTCCTTGTAGTTTTTACAAGCACTTTTCCACAAGTGTAGGGAAGTACCCCTGTGTGATACCCCACTAAAAGACTACCCTTGGTTGATAGAATAGTGTCTACATTTCCCTATTTTCAATAAATGGATCTGCCCCATTTAAGCAGAGGAACCTAATTCCAGAGCATTGGTGAAAACCAACTAATTCGTCATGTCGAAATATTATTTCACCAACAATGCTTTAGGATGGAATGAAAATTTCAGATTTCACATGTTCACACCACATAGTTTTATCTCAATACTGCTATTTTACATCATGGGCCCACCCTTCACCACATTAAAAGGGTCTAGGGCCTATGACATGCCTAGTTAGCAGAACATGATGGATTGCATGGTGGGTAGATTCCCTACAATGTTAGAGGATGTGAAATCAAAGATAGATTACATTGGATCAAAGTGGGTGATCAAGTTTTCAAGGAATTATCTCATTCTCTTAAATCCAAACATGCACACCAAAAAATCAAAGCCATCTAGGATGGCTCACTTCATTTGTGTGAAGTGTCAGAGATGGTTCAATTTTTTGTGTGTCGTTATCAAGTTTTCAAAGCTCTCAGGTAAAAACAATTTTTGATCATTGCATGGTAATTTTCCTCTGTAAGCTATAAACCATTTGGGATGTGCTTAGTGATGACATTTTTCAGGTCTATTTAGAAGCCTTTTATTCCAATTCACTTGGTCATTCCATCAACCCATGGAACATCAAATTCATTCACAAGGTAAGAGATCTAGAGATCATTTTTAATTGGTAGTAGATTATGTTTCTCAATGTATCATATAAAATCATTTCCAAAGCTCTAGCTTTATACATCCACAACATGTTAGAAATAATTGTTAGTCTATGAAAAATGAGGTTTATCCGAAGCAAATATATTTTGGATAATATCATTGCAGTTTGAGAAAATATAGAATTTGCTCGACAGTCACAAAAAACCCTTGTTTATTAAAATCAATTTTGAGAAATCTTATGGCAGGATTGAATGGAGCTTCATTTTGGCCATTCTTAAAGTGCTTGGTTTTGGGCCTATATTTATCAACACTATGTCCATGATTTTTTTGATGCCTCTACATATCTTTTTGTCAATGGTGTTCACTCTAAACCTTTTGGGATTTTTGATCTATTTGTCAAGGTTTCCCTCTGGCTTCTAATATCTATGTGTCAGTGGCTAAAGGATTTTCCTACCTTCTTACTAATGCCACCCAACGTGGTTTGGTTAAAGGAATTACATTGTTACGATTACTTCCTTCTCAATTTGTGAATGATCATTTTACAAATGATTCCTTTTTCACCTTAATTCAAGATGAGGCCAATGTTCAACATGATTTATCCTTTGTGGATGTATACTGTCTTGCCTCAGGTTTAAACATTCAATGGAAAAAGACATGCTGCTACAAATAATCTATTCTACTTCCACCCCCATGATTATCTCTTGTCCAATGGAAGTGTATTTAACATGGAGAAATATTTTGATTTTTGGGCATCCTTTTTACATTCAAAGAAACCTCCTCCTGACAATGGCAGTATATTGTGGATCGAGTAAAAAAGAATCTTTAATACTGTATCATGAAGCCTCTCTTGTTAGCAGGTAAAATTTAGATATGTTTAAAAGTTCTTACGAACTCACATGTTTACTATTCTTCTTGCTAAGAAACTTCTCAAGATTCTTAGAACAAAATTAAAAACTACTCAGAGATGTTTTATGGGATAGCTCCAAGCATGAACTTTTTTTCATTGGGTTTCTTTAGAATATTTTTTCTTACCCAAAAATTTGGGGGTCTAGGCTTGTTAGATGTTGTCTGCTATGGTGCTTCCCTTTATGCCAAATGGATTGTTCATGCCATTGATGACTCAGAGGAATGGAAATTTATTTTGTGCAATTTTATTTTTGAGGGTTTTCCCTAAGGTCACAAGACCTGAAAGGGTTTACACTTCCCAAACTTACTTTTTATTAAAGCTCTAATGAAACTAGTTGGCTAATTTTTCATCTAAAGTATTTAGAAATCTTGGGAGAAAATCAAATCGTGGCTACTTTGGTATGAAGATGAGTTCAGAATTGGTATCCTTGTCAATTCCCACTCAATATGGTGGTCATTGGTCATTACCTTCCACAATATGCTTCTTGCAGAGGTTCCCTATGTCCATGCCATTAATATTTTTAAACAAAGTATTCACATGTTGTAGGACATCTTTAGCCATCGGTTTCATCACCTTCTAACTTGGTTAAGAGCTAAGGTTAAATGCTCATTATCCAATATAAAATACGACTCATATTATACCATTCTCAAAGCTATTTTCAATGATAAGTCATACAAAGTTGGGATTATTTCCTCTAGGCCTTGGTGGAAGGACTGGAAATGGTTTCCAGATACATCTTTTCTCATTTATTCACCCAAAAAAAGTTATGATTTTTTATCTCCCAAGCTTCTAATGGTAGATAAATTAAAATCTTGTTGGTCCCTTCATTCTTATTCCTCTTCTACTTAGTGTTGGAACCACATATTCTGTACTATTTGGTCTTACATTCTTGAGCCCAAGCTTACTCATTTTGTACACTATATTATTTATTAGGGGTTACCCTTTGGGTACATGTTCATCTTAGATTTTCCCAATCCTCATTTCCCATTTTGTGGGTGAATTGAAACCCTTATGCATGTTTTCTACTTTTGTCAAAAAGTTCAAACATATAGGCTTGGATTCATGAATTCTTTCATCAATTTCAATCGTAACTCTTCTTATGGAAACACATCTTATTAAGGGATTGAATGGGTTTTCCCATTGTCTTCACCCAATTTTGGCATGCATTTAGTGTTGAAGTCCTTTTCTTCATTTGGAAAAAGTAGGATTCATCTCTTTTGCTTATGCAATTGTAGATTACAATCTTTCATCTTTTAACAAAGTAATGATTGTGTCTAACATTTTTTGTAGATTAAAGCATAACTTTGGAAGGTGGCACTATAAGTGGTCCACTTCCAAATTCTTTTGGATTAGTGAGGAAATTTCCCTTATAATGTTGTTTGAGTTTTTCCACCATCTTTTGGCCGATATCCCTCTCTAAAGGGCTGCGACTGATGTTGTAATCATTCTTGCCACTCACACAACTATTTTGGGTGGGGTTTGCCTCCCCACTACCAATCTCCTCCTCCAGATTAGTGGAAAGGGTGGGACTCACTACCTCCTTGCCATCACATCTCATTTCTGCCACCAAAGACTAGCAAGTTCCCTTGGTTGGAATTGGCCATTTTGCCACCCCAAAGGTAGAAAAATCAAACTACAAAAAAAAAGAGGGCATTGAAACAATTTCCACTAGTTGTGAGACCACTCCCAATAGGAAATACCTTCCAAGCAGTAGGCGGGTCAAGCTCAATGAAATAGATCCTTCATCTTCGACTCTTTTTGTGGTGGTGGTCTAATGTTTTGATTTTATAGTTAGTTTTACCTATGGGTTCTGGTTTTTGTTTCATGCGCCTTTGGGAAGATTTGAATTAGGTGTGCACTTCCATACTACCTATTTTTTTGTAAATAGTTATGTTGTCTTATTTATTTGTAATATAAGATCTATTTCATCAAAAAATAAAAAAAATACACATCTAAGTTAAAATCTATTCACCATTTTCCAATTAATTAGATTACAATAAAAACATTGTTTATGTTAATAAATGTAATATTAAATCACATCTATTTTTTTGTTATGTTTCTATTTTTGCAAAAACTTTTTAAGAGTTAAAAGAGTGCATTACATAGTATACAGACCTAGAAATAGCATGCACAAATGAAATATTTCTCAATCTCTATTATCCAATCTAAGAGCTCTAAAGACAATAGACTTCCAACATAACTTGGGTTATCCAATCTAGGATTACTCCCCATCCTTCGATAGTGTGTATGATCTTATTTAATGGCCTATTGACATGCACTTCTTCTTCTTTTATGATTTGCACCATTGGTTATGTTGGTGCCACCTCACCATCACTAACATTTTCTACTGTGATGGCTTTGTATTGTATGGTTTTCATAACCTCCAAAAGGGCTTACACACTTATCATTAACGTAAAAATATTATTCCTTGTCTACTCAAACCATCACATTGTTATCTATTTGTGACATATTATCACTCATAATCAAGATATTTAGTATCTTCACAACTATCACACCTTTTACTCAACAATCACCTTGTTGGAAGATAACTGTAATAGATTTCTATTCACGCTTGCAAATGTGGAAAATCAAAAAAACCCTTTGTGCCTCACTCACAAGGAAATAAAACCTTTCTCTAATACCAAATGTAGCAAACACAGGTAGGGAGCTCAATTAAGAGCAAGCTTAAACCACACACCCCTTTAGAAATAACAAGTGAATACAAAACAAGATATAAATATAAAATAACACAATAGTTGTATTAAATCCATTCATAAAAGAAACAAAAACATATATAGATGATTGCCAATGATATAACATCAACAATATCTTAAGAGATACATACAATTAGATCAAAATATTTCTCTCTTACAAAATATGTGTCGTCTCATAATGTCTAACAACTATTATGCCAACAATTGCCAATTGCTTACTTGTCCTTGTCTCTACCCCTTATTCTAAGACACATGGCTCATAATACCATTAAACATAGCTACACCCTACCCATTAATACTCCTAAAAACATGGAACATTACAAGCAAGTCATCTTGATTCACACTTTCCACATAATCAAAATCTTTAGAAGACCTTCACAAATGCATTAGACTTCTGTGTAATGACTTGGATGTTTGCGTGTATTGGTAGGCCTTTGCAACATGACTTAAATTTCATGACATGACTTAAAACTTTGAATAATGACCTAGATTTCCATGACATGAAAAGACCTTATAAAAATACACAAAACACAAAAATGTACACCATCTATTTTTGGTTGATACATGGTTTCATCTGGACCCAAATGCTCCTACATTAAGAATCGATCTTGATCATCCATTTTTATAGATCAAATTCCTACTCAACTCCTCTTACAAGAAAACAACTCAATGCATTACATTCTCGAATGTGAAGGTAAATAAGGTGAAATGACCTTTTAGATTAGATTCCATCACTATATTGATAAATGTGCAGCACAAATACATATTTAACATAATTACAAAAGTAAAAAATTGTATAAAAAAGAAGAAAATAAAAAATAATATTATCTCGCCTAATTGAAATTCAAATGTAAATTGTGGGCGATATTTTTAATTTTTAATTTTAAGGGTGAAAGTTATGCGACACAATGAAATTGTGGCACTTTTGCAATGCCCAACAAAAATAATTTAGTTAATATAATATAAAATACAATAATTTAAAAAAAATATTATTAACTTTTTGGCACAATGGTGATACAAAATAGATGCTAATATTAGCACAACTTTTTGTGTTTTATTTGCACCACCCTAAAAAATAAAAAATGAAAACGACTAATAATAGACTTAGTTGGTAACTCCAATTGTACATTATAATGTTCCTAAAATACCAATTAATACAATTAAGTCTAATTCAAGTTATGTTTATGTATACTCCATTCTAATGTATTTTGGTTAGGTGTAGTGCATTACATAAATAAGTGCTTATCAATTGAATTTATTACATAGAACTTTAGAACTCACTTTCAAATAAATTCATTTAAAATATTTATATTATTTTCTATTTTTTTTTACATTATAAATTCATATATTTTCTTTCTAATAAGATCTTTTATAAATTTGCATATTGTAATTTAATAAGTTCACATATCTTAAGTTTACAATTTACGGATAAAATAGCACAACATATTAAAGGGAGTGGCTGCAATGTCTATTAAATAAAAACACATATATGTTAATAAATCTAATATTAAATCGTTATTTTTTTAATTTCAAGGATGAAAGTGATGCGACACAATGAAATTGTGACACTTTTACAATGCCCAACAAAAATATTTTAGTTAATGTAATATAAAATACCATAATTTTAAAAAAATATTATTAATTTTTTGGCACAATGGTGATACAAAAGAGATGTTAATATTAGCACCACTTTTTGTGTTTTAGTTGCACCACCCTAAAAAGTAAAAAATGAAAATGAAAAGAGTGTAATAGACTTAGTTGGTAACTCTAATTGTACATTATAATGTTCCTAAAATACCAATTAATATAATTAAGTATAATTGAAGTTATGTTTATTTATACTTCATTCCAATGTATTTTGGTTGGGTGTAGTGCATTATTAATACATTACCACTTTCTAAATCTACATAAATAAGTGCTTATCAATTAAATTTATTAAATAGAACTTTGCAACTCATTTTCAAATAAATGTATTTAAAATATTTATATTATTTTCTAATTTTTTTAAGATTATCAATTCATATGTTTTCTTTCAAATAAGATCTTTTAAAAATTTGTGTACTGTAGTTTAATAAGTTCACATATCTCAAGTTTACAATTTATGGATAAAATATAATATCTCAGCATATTGAAGGGAGTGGCTGCAATGTCTATTAAATAAAAACGCATATATGTTAATAAATGTAATATTATGGGCAGCTGTATGGATGATGGTGTAAAAGGTGTTGCCTAGCCATCCACCAAGGTTCCACTCCCAATAAATACCCTAGGGATGAGGCCGACATAATGACCTGAACAACTTTGACGGAATGAATACCCCTTAGACCTAACATCTAAACTAAAAGGGACTGGATTAACTCACCAAAAAAAAATAAAAAATATAATATTAAATCATTTTATGTATAATATATATATTTATATATATATGTGTGTGTGTGTTTTGTTTACTGTTTTCGCAAAAAAAACTGTCGAAGCTAGAAGAGTGCATTTCTTGTTAACAAATGAAATAATTGAAAATTAATTGTCGGAAGAAAGAAAACAGCATGTACAGTGAACTTTACAAAGCGACTCTGGGCATGCCTCGACTCTCGATCCAACAAACTCTAATACTACCCACCTTTATTAAAGATTTTTAAAATAGGAGAAAGCTAGAAACTTAAAAATCTAAACCTGTTTTTGGATTCTGAGTTGTCCTGAAAAGTTGATTTCAAATTCCCTGCTGCATTTTCTGCAAAATAGCTTCATCGACATGGCCGTAAACTGCAATGAACGCCACCTCGAGAAACCCCTGTGCGTTTCTGGCATGCTCCTCGTACCCTTCTTTCACCAGGTGCAGTCCCCAATGCTCACACCTCCCCGCACGATCTCTCCACAGGCTCAAACATTTTTGCCAAAATATGACATGTTGAAGGCTCCCCGGACAAGTTGCGGCTATAGCATTCGCAGCATTGTATAAAGTTATGTCACCCATCTTGACATTTTCCTCCAAAATAGCCTTCTTTCCAAGTTTCCTTTTTCTGTTTGCGATTAATGCGAAAAAAACAGGGGTGAAGGAACCCCGCATCCAGCCTTCCAAAATTAAATCTTCTTCCCCTATCACAACTTCCTTAACTAACACTTTCATGCAGTTTTCCACTTGGATAACAAGATTCTGCAGCTGTGCAGCCCGGTTTTCGACCTTGCTCGTAGTGATTCTCAAGTAGTCCGCGTAAAGATTCTTAGTTTTCTGGTCATATTTCATTATCTTCTGTTCAAGCGGACATCTGTCACAGAGGCAGCTGAAGCGAAAGGGTCTGCAAGACTGCTCTCGAAAATAATAGGGGACCAAAACATTAAAATAAGGGATGGTGATTTCTTCTCCCTCGTCAATGGGTGTGGCCGCATGAATTCTGAGAATATCGCCCACATTAATTCTCGATGCGTTGGGCATGCATGAATGGTTTATGAAAGAGGGAAACAGCCATATCCCATAATACAGCCTGGCTGGATTTTTACCGTCGAAGATGACTTTTTCCTGGCAATTTTCCTGCATTGCAGCTGGAGAAGAATCGTCGAGTGCAATCCGTTGTATGTTCCGACAGATTTCGTGCTCCTTGTCTTCTTCACTCAGATTCTCATATGTTTTACATATTGTGCTCCACTCCATCTCCTTACCTGAAGTCTGCGATTTGTTCTCTACGGCTGCTGCATCGGTAAAGAAATCCGACATTTTGGGAATGAAACGCCACGGATGTTTCATGCGGTGGGAGAGAAAAATCTGGCGAGACTTTTCTCCGCATGAAGTTAGCGCATCTTTCACGATTTGAAGCAGAGCATTAGGATCTTCCGTAGGCTTGTCAGCGATGGCAAAAGCCTTGCTGATCAACAACACCTTACCTGGCTCAATATCCTCTGTGGCAAACAAACCCCTGCCGTTCCCGTTGCTTGTCATTCTGATCTCCACTGGTCCGATAAAATCGCCATCTGGTTTGAAAACGTTCTGACTGCGCTCGGCCGTTCCTATGATAGCTTCGCCTATGCCAAAATCCGTAGTCCATGAACGATAGGTGGATGTAAGGCGTTCCTTATTATTTGGAAACCTATCGCATGAAAGCTCAAGGAAACGAAATGCGTCCTTATATCTTCCAACGGATAATAGCGACTGAATTTTATACGCGGCTGCAGTGTGTTCGTCAGGGTCCAGGTCACAAAATTTCTCCACAACTTGCAGCGCTTCTTGGAATCGCCCGAGTTCAAAATACGCCATCCATCTTTCTAAGTACATGTCAAAGTTGTTGTCTGGATCTTTGGACATTCCTCTGGATTGACAGGCTGCACATTTAGTATGATTTCTTATACATCCCTCCCACTCTTCATTCTCGAAAGCCTCATTCGCACGGATCCTCCATTTGTCAAATTTGTCTTTACCGACTGTAACATTTACATCTACAGAAGCAGGAAGGCTCTGTACTGTTTCAATTGACAACGGATTGTCTACGTTGATGAATATGAGGCCGCCCTCACCTCGGACGAGCATGGGGTCTTTCAAAGCAATCTTCGCTCCTTGAGGATAACTGTTTCTTGCAAAAGATTGATCAATAGATCTGAAATCTGGAGAAACTATGGAAAGCGCCACTGCTTTGCCAGTCTCCGTCTCTTCCAGAAGAGTGTAAATTCTCCCAAATTTGAAAGGATCAACACAGAGTTCGCCATACACCACCACACACTCATTCCGCTTCCCTATTTCCAAATCCTCGAGGCTTACCGGAACAAGTTCGTCTGCAGCTTCTGTGGCTTCGTGACCGCCTTCATATACTTGTTCAGGTGCGTCATGCATGCGCAAACTCTTCGCAACAGCGGGATGTGTGAGATACATTCCAGCTTTGTCATGGATTGAAGTTAAACGCTGCTTATCAAAATTCGTGTAAGCAGCCAGCATATCAGAGATATCATGACCTTCTCCAAGAATACGAAGAAGCTTCTCATAATACCGTAGCTCTGTATATTCTCCAGAACGCAGATCTTCTACACCAGAGCCGCTGGTCTGTGTTGCGTTTTGAGACACGTTTTCTGATAATTCTTCTTGTCGTCTGGATTCGTCTTCCATTATCAAATATTAACCTACAAAGATCTGAAAAATAGTAACAGGATGATAGATAAAATCAGATTTGTGTATGCTGGAGGAGAAATATACAGCTAAAATATTGTGAAATTGCTATGAATATAATGATGCAAAACTTCAGAAAAATAGAGAGGCGGCCATAGGGATTTGCAAATTTGTGTAAAAGTCTAGTCAGTAATCGCGTCAAATGACATCTCGGTATGCTTTTCAACAAGATACCTATCGTTCGGTTCTCTTCTGTTACTAAAGATCAATGCCAGATAAATATCTACCATGCAAAAATAGAATTCCTATTTTACTGGCATAATCCTGCCATGCCATTACTGATTAGGTTAGCACTAGAATTCAGGAAACCAAAACTGTTTATAATTTTCTGGCATAATATTGACAAAACATTACCGATTCAGGAACTAAAATCTGCTAAACATACAAAGGCGGACAATAATAACATACCGTTGAACCTCCGCCGAAATATTCAAAACCAGTACTGTAAATTCCTCAACGCAGATAGAAATATTCTCAAGGAAAACAACGTACATATGAAGATCAAGAAGATTTACAGTCTTAAAGCAGTAACAGAACTCTACACAGTTTGAGCGAAAAAAATTACAGAGTGGAAAGGCGTACCTTAACATAGAAAACATTTAAGTCTGTGTGCATCAAATTAAGAAGGCAGAAACATTCTCCTCATCTCTCTCTCTCACTCTTCTCAATTTCAGCAAAGCAGAAATGTGCAGAAGGCTACCCAAACAGTCGCGCAGTCCAAAAGCCACCTCTTAAATTAACCGCCGGTTTAATGAAACCATTTTTGGGTCGATATTGATGTTGACAAACAACTGGTTGGTTTATTTCTGTGTCCGTTTTTCGGTGGGGCCTACTTGTTGATGTGGTGTTGCCTATTTGTTGCTAGCCTGCTGTGGGTAAACTACTTTTTTGAGTTCCACCCATGGAGTAAAACTAGCATATTTTAATATTAATAAGGATTCAGAATTTTCTTTCAAAATAGGAGACTTAAATATAATGGTCAAGTGGTAACAAAATTATAAGGAAGCTCAAACATAGATGTACAAAAAAAGGTTAATTTTTTTGGTGTCCCTCATTACTTTATGGGGTTGGAAGTCCTCTCCTTAAATTGTTTAGAAAATGTAGGAATTTTGTTATGTTTAAGCACCAACAATCAATTTTTTACATAGAACTACATTTTCCAAATAAAATAAAGAGGAGTTCTTAAGATGGGACTGCACTCTTATTCAATATTGTAATTTCTTTACAAAGATGTTGAAAATCTATGTAAGTAGGTGGGTCCCCTAATAAGACCATTTTCTAAGTGAAGATTTTTTGGAGGGGTTGAATAGGGTATCGAGAAGAATGAGTATGGAGAGAAAAGAAAAATAAATTCTTAATAATCAAACCATAGTGGAGGTAGGGAAAATATGATTTGAAATCCCAATATGTTTTAATGTATCTCCAACAGACAAGCCATAGCTCAAAGTAGCATCCATAGATCTTAATTATCAATGGTGATTAAAGGTATTTATCTAGACATGTTCAGTAGAAGCTAATAACCAAGACAAGGTTTATACAAGCACAAACATGTTTTAGTTGGACAATTATAATCTCCCGACTAGGAATCTCTATAGAGAACTATTTGAATCTCATGAATAGACTCAAAATCCACATTTTAAAGCTGAAACTGGTCCTACAATATTTCAATGTAGTCAACTACTAGACACCTCACAAAAGATATCACAAATAGTTTTATTTTTCTTTTTAAGGAGTCGATTTTTTTACTTCTAATATAATGTGTCAAAAAGAGAGATTATGCTTCATATATTGTCGACATTAATAGTTATGGAAAATTAAAGTTGAATCCATGGATTATATAACTTTGATGCAACTTTTACTCTGGGATCATGAAAAGAGATAGACACGTGGCTTGAAAATGATGCACACAATTTTTCGGTTTTATAGTGGCGTATTATTTGTATATATGTAAAATAAATTGCCTTGTCATGTCACTTCTCTATGTCCAAATTCTCATAGTTGTGTAAAGTGGAACTATCCATTTAACAAGAATTTCTCAAAAATGAAAAGAAAGTAACTCTAGGAGTATAGATTGTGCAAGAGAAAAGCATCGAAGATGAGTAAGTTTACAAAATCCATATATATATATACAAAATTCATATCTATACAAAATCAATATATATATATATATATATATATATATATATATATATATATATATATATATATATATATATATATATATATATATATATAACCATATGTGCAAAATGGAACTATCCATTTAACAAGTATTTCTCAAAAATGAAAAGAAAGTAACTTTAGGAGTATAGATTGTGCAAGAGGAAAGCATCGAAGATGAGTAAGTTTACAAAATCCACACACACACACAAGGCATTATGAAGAGCATCATCACTAGTTTGTCAGTCTCTTGCTATTCATATAACAACCATAATCCAGGAAGGTCTTCAATCCTACCTCATTACTGTTTTTGGCTAAATCCATCATTCCAATCCACCCTTATTCCTGCCCTATAATATCAATATATGTGATCTAATATCTATAGGGAATATAAAGGGGCATAACCCCATTGCCCCACTATAGGAAGATATAGATGCAACATTTTCTACTTGCACCTTAATGATCTAGATAAAGATATACTACTCCCATCCCGATGAGTTGATGATACTACATGATGCACACATTCATTGATTACTTATATCGTAACATATATATTGATTAGGTCGAGTAATTTCCCCATATTTAGATAGGGGGTTACATATAGTCTCCTAGCTATATACCGTCCCATTTATGGAGACGAAACCTCTCTCCCTCTTCTCAATATATATTTGGCGTAGGGATGGGGGGATTTTATCATTCTCGACCCCCTTATATATGGGAGAGAGGGGGGCATCAAGCTATATATATATAGAGTGGGTGGTTATGTATAGGTTGTAGTGAAATTGATGTTGAAGGCCCCCTCTATTTATATTTGGATAACAAAAGTGTTGGTACTCACCTAATGGAGAAGGGAGAAAAGTTGATGATGTATTGTGTTGGACATGGCTTTAACCCTATTGGTGAAATAATTTGTTGTGGGCTAAATCATGGATTTCCACGTATAATAACAGGGCTAAGCCCCTCTTTCTTATATATGGGGAGGCTCCCATTATTGAATGTAAACTAATTAAGAACTATGGGTGGCGTTAGGTTGGGGATCACATAGGAACACTCATTTGAACGTACAAAAAACTATTTGTATGAAGGTATAAGGGAGGAATTTGTAGTAAAGAGAGGTATGGGGAATAGGAGAAACAAGCAGAGAGGGTTAATGTTGTGGGTAGGATTGCAGAAAGCACATACATTAACCAGAGTGGGTCCAGGTTGAATTAGAAGAATCTAACTTATGAAAACAACAATGAGATCAACAAATTAAAGACATAAAGTTCCATTAGTGTGTTCCTCAAAAGTACAAATCCTTTTCTTGGTTGTTCAAGATCACTATGCTTGTGAATCTAGGAAATAGAGAGGGAATAGAGGAAATCATAAGCAAAGAAATGGAAGAAATGTAGCTCTTATTTATTGTGTAGTGGTGATATAAATCTCAACAACATACAACAATCCACAATTTCTAGCTAAAATTTAAAACTTCAAAACTCTAAAAAAACTCCCTTGGAATGGAGAAGCCATTCCAATTTATAACATTTCAAAACAAATCTTCATCTAACCCCTACATGAATCTTCATGTCCCATCACTTGTGAATTTTCAATTTCCCTTTGAAGAGACAAATTAAGTACCTCTCTTATAATTTGAGAGAGTACTTTTACATTTTACAAATATTTTATCGTTACTTAAGTAAATAAGAAAAAATGTCATGATTACATGTACAACGAGGAATTAGAAACGAGGAGAGAAGAGGAGAAATAATTAAGATAGGAGAGAAAAGATGATCTAGAGTATGGATGAAGGCACCTCTTCCCTTGATGGATATCAACTTCGATGAAGATTCATTGAAAAAATTGCCCCCTTTGAAGAATCTTGAAATGATGAACCTCTGTAACATTGTTTAGAAACATCGAGAAGAGGAGTGATGAACACTTGATAGGTAGACCACCGAGAGTATTGAAATATGAATTCCCTCATTGATTCATTTCTTTTACTTCTTGAGACACTACCATATCTTTATGAAAAATCATTCTCATGTGGGGATAATTTCGTTCATTTTTCTCACACAATCATGATCATGATTCTGTCACCATGAGAGCATTGATGGCAAATGAAGAATGAAGCCAAATCCTTCTGATACAAGAGTAAGGGAAGGATAAAGGGACCGAAATAAATTTCATCCATCATATGATCATGCACTCCATGTGAGATGAAGTGAAATGGTTCTTGGGACAAAATCGATAGTTTCCCATTTAGGCACTTTATGCTCACCGCATCAGGGAATGCAAGAATTTACTTGAGAATTAAGAGAATGATTCTTGTGAGTGCCATAATCGTTATAAAATGCAAGAAGGAATGATATGTGATAATTTTCAACTTATTTCTTCTATTTAATATTTTTAGCATGTTCATCATGATTGCCCAGTTTTTGCCAGTTTCACCAATCTACCTCTGTATGAGTGTCTCGAACATGGGGGAATGAAATGAGGTATCTGAATTCACATTTTTCTCGAATGTACCATTATTAATAAGTGATCTAATGTAGAATTACTGAAAATAGAAAGTGGTCTTCCCGGTGTTGGATTCAAATGAAACCAATTGCAGAAGTTTCTATTTTAAATTTTAGTCCTTTGCTCTAATTTTCAGAGGATTCCAATCGCCGGGTTTGTGTAGATATGAAAATGGATATTTTTGGCTGAAAATTTAAGATGGATATAGAAAATGGAAGAGAGAATCAATGGATGTATTGGTGAGAAAATTTTTTCGGGTGGAAAAACTTGTGGATTTCTTGCCAACACTCTGGGAATCTAAGTCCCTCCACTTAACCAGTGAAGCTGTCGTATATGCATGCACAAAAAAATGTGGAATTCTACAGGTGGCCTTATGATCGAGGATCCAACAGGGGCACTCCACTAACCCTGTGACAACACTAGTAATCTCTTGCTAGGGAAGACTTTTTTTGAAAGTGGGAAAGGGAGTGAGAATTGAGGTAGGAGAACTAATGTTGCAGGTAGAAAATCAGATTCCTACACACACACAAATTAGAAACTTCATCACATGCACTAAATTAAAAGGAAACAACCCTGAAAATGACAACAAGACCAAATAGAATTTGATGAACACAAAGTATCATGAAATCCCTTAGTCAAAGAAAGCTAGAAACTCCTTAGTCTTGTATTGATGCTTAAACAAAAGTTTTACATAGTGTAAGAATGGAAGAAATTTGAGAGTGGAGGAAATTAGAAGAAAAATGTCTCTCCTTTTCTTTCTCTAGGTACAATGCACTCTTGAGTTTACAAGATCAATTGCCCACCCTTTGAAATGGGAATGGCGTTACAATTTATAGAATGAGAGGTGACTTATCATCTTCCTCATGACCGTCCATATTCCTTATTTCTAACTTTAGACTATTCATATTCCTATCAAATATTTAAGTCTCTTTTATAAAATCAAGGTGACTTAATTTACATTATGTTTCTAAAGTCACTTTTAAGTGACTTAAAGACATATAAAAAGTGCAAACCCCAATAGAGAATTAGAACATTTGAAGGGAGAGAAAGTTGGGGGAGAGGGAAGAGAGAGAAGAGGAGAATATTTTGCTCGTGATGAAGTTTGATGTTCCTCATTCATGGAAAGATTTGATGCGACAAAGTTCTGAATGTCTCATTATGCCAAAAATTCTCTTTCATTGTGACTTTCTATTTTTAGCAGGTATATGTGGGACCACTTACTATTTTTAGTAAGTGTAAAAAATGCCCGTTTCGGTGAATTCTCAGTTGTAGTACACCTCCAATTTCTTTGTCTCCTTCGCAGGTTTTTTTGTTGACGAATTTCCCGAAATAGGAGTCCCTATGTAGTAGACCTGCTATTTTTAGAAAGTTGGAATGTGGGAGTCTGATTGATGTGGAATAAAGTTTTTTGATATGGATTTTTGCACAATATCACCCCTCTAAAATTTTGGGCCCGTCTGCTTAATAGTCTAGGAAATTTTAAAGTTTTAATTTTCAGACCTGGCAGTGCTTCTAAACACGATAGCCATTAATGAAACTCAAAATTGCAGGTCTATTTTTTTCCTCCGTTTATGATAAAATAAATTTCATTGTGATAAGTTTTTTCTTCTGGTGCTTTACACGAAATTCTACTTCATTTCATCCAATAGTTTGGTGGGAAATTGGATTTTTTCTTTGTTGAGCCAAAAGTAGGATTTCTTCATTGTGGATGCTCTATTGCACAAGAGGAGAGTTTGAACGTGTATTCTTGATGGCCTTGGGTAGAGGAATGAAAAAAAAATAGAAATTTTTTTTTCACACATCCGTTTGGGAGATTTCTTCAACTTCTCGTTTCATGGCCATGGAGTTTTCTTCGTTTTCTCCTTCTTCTTTCTGTGTTTGCTCCAATTTTATTTCTAGGGCTTGAATGATTTCATGGAGTGAAGAGAAGTACCTATATGACAGGTCTGGTTCAAGGTGCAACAATGGAGGAATGATGGTGAGGATTTATAGAGGAGGAAATGGAGATGTCTGTGCACACGGATGTTAGAAGCAACAAGACATCAATTTCCACAATGAGCAAGATGGTGACATGTGGCGGCGATACGACGACAGGGAATGAGTTCTCCAAAATCAACTTTAAAGCACTGAGGGGTTGGAAATTGGTCATATGGGTGACCAAAACACTCTCCTAGAGGGATAGGAACATTTTTCCATGTTTTTTGTCCCTCACCTTAGAGACATGAGGGAAATCAGTTTCCACGGTGGACCTGGAGATGACACGTGGCGTTTGATTCGACAGTAGGGAATGAATGCTCCCAAAATGCACCTGGGGGTTGAAATTCGGTTAGGTGGGTGACCAAAAGACTCCCCATAGGGGCTGGGAACATTTTTCCATGCTTGATGTCCCTGACCTTAGGGAAATGAGGGGCATCAGTTTCCATGGTGGTCTGGGAGCTGACACGTGGCGCTTGATCCGACGACAGGGAATGAATGCTCCAAAAATGCACCTGGGAGTTGAACTGTCAAGTTTGGAGGTCACATGAGGGTCCTAGAGGTCATATGGGGGCTGGAAATTTTTTTCAAGGGTTTGTGTACATGACCTTAGGGACGTCGGGGACATGAAATCCTGCTAGGCTCTTGGTGGTTACATGTGTCCTCCCAAAAAATGACTAAGTCCAAAACTACCTTTGAGAGGGTAACTTGGAACGATGCTAACTTGAGATCCCGGTAGAATTTATTGGTGAAATTTTATATGATCCTGACTGGAAATTGTATTTTTAATCCAATGGTGGGAGTATCATGTCTTTATTCATCTATATGATCCCTGAAAAATAGTGGATTTTTGATTTGAGACTCCACTTTTACCTAATAAAAACTACCTCCAAATCCTATGTGCCAAGGTGTTGTGAAAAATATGATTTCACCATCATACATGTATTAGTAATAATATTTTTTGAGATGTTTTTTTTTACTTCTAACTCCATCTAGCAGCTCCCAAAATCTTCTTTTGAAGCCCAAAAACTATTTTAGGCCTGTGTACTGCCTAGGCTTGTGAACCCTATTTTTACTCAGACTACTCCAAGTCTTTAAAAAATTCTACCAAACATTCCAAAATAATTTCCATGATGTTCTAAGGTCTTCAATTCACCTCCATGTTGAAATTTACCCTTCTATTCCACTTTAGGGGGGTTGATCCAGTCCTGGGAAGGCCAGCGATAGCCCTTCCCAATATTGCCCGAAGATAGCATTTTTTCAGAACTCCTTAAAACAAACTTGAGGGAATGAATAGATTTTCTGAAATCACCTAGGGGACCAATTTTACATCAAATAGGGGGTGACCAGACTGACGGATTTGAACTGCGGTGCCTAGTAATGATAAAACATGAAAATTTTGGCACATGAGTATAATTGTCGTGCTTGGAAAATTCCAATTTCCCTGCTGCACATTTACATGACAATAGGATGCATGTAGATACTCCCCTTAAAGGTGTTTTTGTAAGGATTCTACATTTTGGATTTCATGGCAATTAGAGCAGGGGTTTGGGAGAAATGAGCAAATTTATGTTTGGAGTATGAGGGTTTTTCATGAAATATCAGTAACATGATGGAAAGGGAACATGTGAAGAGGATTTTACAAATTACCAACAATGGATGAACAATGTCTAAGGAAAACCTTTATACCATCCCTCATTCATTTCCTCTTTTGAAACATAGTTAACTCATGTTTTAAAGTTTCTCACCTTACTTAACACTAGGTCAACCTAACCCAAGTAGAACCACACAGTATGGTTTTTCCCCCTAAACAATAGGGGAGAAATGGATAAGGGTACACAAGCTCCTAAAAAGTGCACTATGGGTGAGGGAAACATGAGAGGGGCACATGAAAAAAATGAGTTTGTGAGGGTGAAAACAACATGCATAACCACTAAGGTTTCCATTTAAGTGACACAATTTGAACTCCTCATGTGGTGAAATTTTTTTGTGTCCCCCATGTCCCCTTGGACATGGGGAAAAAGGGACATGAGCATGAAAAACTTGCGCCAAGGGTCAAAACATTATGGAGAAGGGGGTAGATGAGGTTAGGTGAGAGGAATAATTTTTTCTAAGCACCAAGTTGTTCTTTAAGTGACGAAACTTTTTTTTTGATGAGGGAGTACAATTTTATGTCACCCATGTCCCCTTTGACTTAGTAAAAGTGATAAAGGGACATCAAGGGTGAAAAGTTGCACATTTACCCAAAATAGATACTTTCCTTCACCGAACACTATCTAAAATATCCATCTGAGTCCATTTTCTCACCATTGAAGTTAGGAATAGACTTTAAAGAAAAAAAATTATATGATTTTTACTAAAAAAAGGCTGATGAGAATATTACCACTATTTTCAGAAGGTAATCCTTCTTGAAAGTTTCCATTTCAGCCCTTTTTAAATTCTGCCCAAGTTTGTACACTGGTGAAAGAAAATGCCACCAAAGTTCATGTTGATTAAAAGGAGAACCAATACCTTGGATGTGAAGGGGGGATAAAGTATGTCACATTGGCATTTGAATCAGCTTATAACTCTCCCTGAAATTCCCAGAATCCTCAATTGAATCTTCACCATGATAGAAGGTCTATTTCTACATTGCTGGGCCAATATCTCAAAATATGATTCTCATAATCCCTTGAAACCTTTTTCAAAATGAATCAGACACTATTAGATTTACCGACAAGTATATGTTTCTTTTCCAACTCCTCTCGAGGATCTTGATATATCTAGAACAAGCTAAGTATCTTTTTCACTGCTTTCATTTCCTTATACTACGCTAAAAAATATCCCAGTATTACACAACTTATTCCTAGTCTTGATTTTTTCCTAGAACTTTCCTAAACTTCCTCGGATGATTACATATATTTTTCACACACTTCTTGGGTGGTTTAACTTTTCCCTATACATTCCTGGAGGGTGTCCACCAAGTGCAAAAAGGTCAAAAATAGCCCTTTTGTAGCCTCTGAAAGCACTTATCTTCTCTTGGATCTAGATATATTCATGAATCACCTCCATGCACATGATTTTTTTTTGAAAATCACATTAGCACATTCCTCCCGACTATTATGAGGGTAACACAATAACATAGTTGACCGGAGGAAAAATTTACATTGACTGGGGGAGGGGTTTTCAAATGTGGGTTAGGTTGTCATAATTTTTAAAAAAAGTTTTCATGCTAGAAATTTTGCATGACAACCATGTGATCTATCTTGGGGACTTATTCTAGATTGAACACAATGAGGACAAGACAAGCAAGAACTCCAAAATATTAAGACACTACGTGGACTAGTGCCTTATCCATTGGGTTTATATAGAGTCACAAAAAATACATAAAATGAAACTTCCTTTATTGAACACACACACAACAAGAAAAAGGGAAACAAAACACACATTAAGAAACAAACACACAACAAGAAAGGGAAACTAAAAATGAGAAGGGAAACAAACAACAAAAGGGGAAATGACCTAAATCACCTATGTACATGCGGGGGAAAACCCACTTTCATTAAGGCACCAACTCAAACTGAGTGCTTACCCATTATGAGTATCACTGCATGAATTTATTCCAAAAATCCATTGACACGCTCACTAAAATATGATCCTTTCATCAATTTCTTGAGAAATTTGTCATAGTTATTATTTCAACTAATGAGTCCCCACTTATTTAGCTCATTGTATCTGTTTCTTTGACACATTCTTTTCATCTTTTCATTGATTCCAAAGTTCATTCCACTTGCTTATTTTGCATTGCTGTTGTGAAGATGAGCCTTGATCACACTTGACTTATCATTTTCATACTAAGGCATATGTAATTTGATAGGAATATTTTCTTCATTTTTAATCTATTTCATAACCACTGTCTTCATGAGTTGATTCTCAGAAGATGATTTGAAATCTTTATTACTATCACAAGCTTTTTGAAATTCTCTATTTGTCACTTGATCCAAATAATCTTGTTTTATACACCAGACTCTTTCTTAACTTGTTAAGTATAGTGTGGTTTGAAAATTTCTTCATTATTTTAGAAGGAGAATGAGCACAAGGTTGGGCATGCAACATTGAAGTCATCATCTTCTCCATCTTTCTCATTTTGAACTCCGAAATCCATTTTCATGGTGAAAGTACATTTTTCTTGAAAAAGCGTGAACATTGGAAGATTCTAATCCATTGAGAAGATTTTCATTTTGAACAAAAGCATCCTTGGGATCAAACATCATTCCATTTATCCATTTTTCATTGAGAATGTATCCACCTTCATGAAAGGGGAATAAGCACAAAATTGGAGTTGAAATATTTATATTGTCATCTTCCCAACCTTGACCACCAAGAACTAAGGAGTCCATTTCCACAATGAAATCATCATCTCCTTAAATAGGTTCAGATTCAAGAGGATGAAACACCTTGTCATTCTTGATTTCCTTGTCATCTCTCCCAATGAGAAAGAGAAATCCTCATACTCAAAAAGCATGCTTTCCGAATGGAACTTCATGTCAAACATTAAGAACATGGTTTGAAACATTGAACTCACATGACAAGAAGTTGTTGGGTATCACTCCTTGATCTATGTTGCTCATCACTTCAATATTTATTTGTTGTAAGTCAAGAATCTCATGACCATCATCAACATCCAGTCAAGAATTACATTCATGCTCACATCCCATGGGAAGTACATGCTTTCATAATCTGATTCCATCAAGTCATCATGATGTTATTTGACCAGCTCTGTGATGTTTGGATACTACTCCACCAATGTGGGAAACTTAATATTTTCTTCAAAAGTCACGAAAATATTATATCTTAACTTGAATCTTGAAATGGGATACCCACCATTGGGTCATTGACCTTTGAATGGTGTATTTCATTTTCTTGACGGGAACAAGTTTATTCACTTTACCATTGAACAGAATGGTGGCATGTGACCTAATCTAACTCTATATCTCCAGTACTTCATTTATGCCCTTCCTAAGGGCAGACACACAATTCAGTACAGTTGCTTCTTCTTTAATACATAGGCCGAGGACCACGTCATTGAAACTCTTCATGGTGACTTCCGAGAGTTTCAGAGTTCAAATCCTATCTATGGATTATTCTATGTTCCTCTCGTCTCCTTCTTCTCTTCTCTTCTCCCTCTTCTAGAGAGATTTCCCTTTTATACATGGCTACCTTATCAGGCTCCTCAGTTTCTAAGACCCATTTGTGGATTTTTTCTTAGATTGTTAGAGATATTTCCATCTCTTGTTGTGGATGTTTTTCCCACTAGGATTTTCCTCCATTTCTGTGAGATCCTTGTTGTTTATGGGTGTGTCATCAGGATTTGTTTTTGGGACCCATTTCTCATTTCTGACTTGGAAACTCATCCTAAGTTGCGATGAAGGGGGGTGTTGGTGTGTGAATTTTCCACATCACGTAGTGAGTCTTCTCACTTAGGTGAGGCCATATGTCTTACGTTTCATAGGGGTTATGACAGATTTCAAGTATCATACATGTTAGTGTGCATCATATGGGAGTTACTTCCTTTTGAAGAATGTAACTTCCCTTCTCCACTTGAGGAGGTATGATTACTTGCACTGGGGGTTACATAACACTCCCCTTTTTGTACCCTTTCTTATGAGATGGTGATGAGACCATTTCCATTATTTGCATGCACATTTCATGGTTGATGTTTAGTGCCCCATGGATCCTAATTATGTTATCAGAGTGTAACTCGGTTGATGTTTACATTATCCTGCATATCCTCGTGTTGTCACATTTTCACTTTCTTCATCAGAAATAATGTCTTACCTTTCTCGATGATCATCTCAATCTAACTCTCACTAGCCTTCCATTGCATCATATAAATTTGTGCCTTTTTGACCATGTTAGGGTCAAAGATACCGATCAGAGGAATGCATTCTACAAGAAGAGAAAATGTTGAATCGGGATCCAAGAAATGTTGAATGTAAGCACTGAGAGTTTTCACACGTTTCTCTAATTTCTCAATTGTTCATTGATATTATTCATTTTGAGAAAGAAAATGGGAAAAGGATTCCTTGAACATATGAGAGTCTCCCTCATGTGTAGCTTGACCCAATGAGCTGCAGGTGAGATATAATATGACGGAGTCATCTCTTCAACATGATGTACATTATTAGGCTGAGAAACGTGTACGTAATGGTTTCCTGAGACACGAATGAAGAAGTGGGATATTTTCTTGGTCATTTTTCCTCTTCCTATATCTCAAGGTTTTTGTGATAGATTCAAGATTGGGCATGAAAGATTATTACATTTTCCTCAGGTCACTTTCAAGCAATCCTTGAATCCATAGGAATTTCTCTTCAGGAGTTGACATGAGGTTTTTTTGTAGAGCACTTTTAAGCAGTTTGATGTAGGATCACTTCTTTTTCACTATGAGAAATCTCCACTATTGGAGAAGACAAAATAAGATTCCTTTAAAGAGAAGGATGAGATATTGATTCGTCACATAGGGTGGCTTGAATACTCACATGCTTTGATTATCTCATTTGATTTAATTTTGAAGAGAAGATGATGGATTCAAGATAAAATGTTTCCAACTTGCCCAAAGAGTTAAAATGACCTTCTTTGATGGATTGATCATGTTACCAAGTGTATGATTGAGTTTTTAAGAGCACTATGAAATCAAGTGAAACTAGGATGATTCCTTTTTCTTGCATTCATGATGTCACACATGAAGATCACCTTTTTAGCCTTTGTTACTTCAGAGTATGGGAATGAGATCCGACCTAGGTGCTTGCATAAGTTTGTTATGATATGATTCCAAGGAATTCCTCATTCACCTATGACTATGATGAACCTATCTAATAATATTGGATTTTAATGGGGATTTTGATACCTTCCAAGTATTTTTTCAACTGCATAATTTCCCTGACTTTCACCCGTTGGGACTCGATATGTTTTGTCTCGCTCCTTAACACATTTGTGGTCAGAATGGTGCTCACCGGATACTTATGAAGGGTTAATTATATTTTTTGAGATACGATACAACCTTAAAATCATGTGAGGATGGAAAAAAAATAGTGAGATGAGTGAAAATGGAGCCAAATAGAACTTCCTGAACTGAAAACTGAAACTTTTTATTTTTTTGGCAGGTGGGACCAGGAGCTGTTATTTTGGAAAATCTTGTATATATTTCTAAAATTTTATATTTTGAATCCCATACCAAACTAAATTAAAATTCATTGATTATTTTTTACCATTTTAGCAAGTTACTTTTTCAGAACCTGCCATTTTAAGAAAATTGCCAATTTTGCCTACTTGGTATTTTGCACTATTTCTGGGATATGCTGAGTGATTGGAGCTTGCAATTTTCAGAGGGTTGATATTTTTAGTAAGTGGTATCATTGAACACATACTATTATTAAAATGTGCACTTACCAGTTCCTTTTTTCAACTAAAACATCATCATCGGATTCGGCTCTGCACTGCGATCATGTGCTCCAATTTTTGTAGTGTTTTGACTGTTAGAATTATTAAAAATCAAAAAGGAAAATTTTGGGATGGAGGGTTTCAATCCTATTGCTATGTAATGGAAGAATATAATGGAGGATCTAGGAGCTTCAATGATCATAAGGAATATTGGGAGGAGAGTAACCAATTTAAAACTTCATGCAATCAGGTATATGAATGAAGAGTCATGGGAAAAAAATCCGTTTTAGTAGTCATGATTGGTCCATAATGATTCTGGAAGTATGGTTGCTATGTTATTGAAATTTTTAGGTTTCAAATATTTAAAAATTGATGCAAGGTCAAACTAGGTGAAGGAAAATGCTTGCAATTAAATTATTTAATGTTTTCTAGCTACCTGATAGTTACTGTTATTTGTTCACAAGTGAAGTAACAACATATGTTTTGAAGTTAGGGTTTTTTTATGGATGAGAATATGGTGAATTTTTGTGTCCCCTATGTACTCCTTGGGAATAGTTACAAGAGGGACAAGAAAATATGCCTCAAGGAGATGAGGAAAAGTGGCACAACGTGGTGAGAGGATGGAGAGATGGGTAAAGCATGTCCTAACACCTGGGAGTTGTCATCCGGTCATATGAGGAATCAGACAGAGGGGATAGAGTGGGGATTTTTTTTTTGTCCCTTATATCCCCTTGGGTAAAAGAGGGATGATAAAAAATTCCCTCACCATATGCTCTCAAGTGTCATTGCGAGATGTGATGAGGGCGAGATGGAGGAAGGCATGTTTAACACTTCGTTGGGATGACCTGGGTCACATGAGGGACCAGAGGGAAGGGATGAGGTGGGGTGAATTTTTATTTCCCCTATGTACCATTAGGAAATGGAAATGAGGAAAAAAAATATTGCGCTATCACTAGAAGTGACATGTGTCACTCTGAAAATTGGCAAAGTATGAGCAGTTAACTCACCTTGACAAGAGAGAACTTGACGAAACGATTCCCAGAGCTCTAGAAGGTTTTTTTCACATGAAATGAATTAATGATTTTGGCTCCCAAGACCATTCCAAGAACAATAGGATAGGTATTAGACTTCAAATATTCTTGAATATTCAAAAATTGACCCATTTTCCCTTGAGACAGTAGGGTATGTCTGTATAGTTTTATATGCCTTGGAGAAAAAATGTCTTGTGAAAATTTTAATGATTCCACAATGTAGATAATTCCATCAACTTTAAAATTGCTATTTTTTTCCCCTTTTAAATCCTTACAGAGCTACCATAATCATCTAGTGAAGTTTAGGTACCAATTTTGACTGCATACTCTTTACACCTGAAAAACCCTTTGTTTCTCAAACTGTCCTTAAACCTCTAAATATTTCCTAAATCTTATGAAATCATTTACAATACCTTCATTAATATTCCATACTACCTCCTGATGAGTGTGGGATTTCATATCCTTCCCAGAGGGTGCACACCCTCCTTGAAATGGCCAAAATTGGCCTTTCCCGGCCCACTGAGAGACTAACCTTCAGAAACACTTTGCTGAATGAGATGAGTGACCTTATTACAATATTTAATACACTAAGACAAGTTTTTTCATAAAATTAGGAGAACTGCAAGGTCGTGATGAGTATGACACAAGAGACAAAATGACCAGGAGAGGCATTTTGGGAAGACTCAGGAGTAGATATTGCATTATGGGATTAGTTTTCATGCTTGAAAATTTGAATTTTTGGGCTTGCAAAAGTGCATGACAAAAAGAAGCTATACTAGCCATTACATCAACATGTTTACTATCTGTTTGAGGAATATTAGTAATAGAGTAACATTAAAACATCGAAATAAGATTCTTAACTAGGGTATTATATGGGATGGTTGATTTATATTTTGTTTTTTATACATTTGTTACCTAATAAACAATTATTTAAGAATCACTAAAGAGTTATAGGTTTCAAATATGTAATATATTGAGTAGTATATAACATTATGATTAAGGCTTCATACTCAGCATGTCATTGGTACATGAGAAGACAATCCTATATGCAAATGTCATAGTTTCACCATGAGGTATGATAAAAATATTTCTGCCCCTTGCTCTTATAATACATTTGGAACCATCAAATTACATGTTCCACACTTCTGTATCAACACAGTATGTAGTGAATTCATCATAAAATTCATTGTTGATAGGGTATGAATTAAATAAATGCATCTATGCCAAGTGATCAAAAGTAATTTTTCTTTTAAGATACATGTACAATTAGATCTAGAAAATTATCACTTAGAGAATATGTGTTTTCTCATAATGTCCAACAACCATTATGCCAACAATTATTGATTCATTATTTTTCCTTGGTTCTACCCCTTATTCTAAAGCACATGACTCAAAGCACCATAAAACTTATCTACACCCTATCCATTAAGACTCCTACAAACATGGAACATTATAAGCTCATAAGGTCCAACGGACCCATACAATCCTGATGCCTTGACCCAAAGTTCCCACAAAATTGTGATATATATTTTTTTATAATTACAAGTCCTTGGTAGGATATCATGACATTAGTAGACCTTCTCAATGCGACTTAGAATTTTGAAACTTGAGTTGAGCATCTATGAGGATTGGTAGAGATTTGTGACATTACATAGACCTTTGTAGAATGACCTAGACTTCCATGGCATGACATAGACCTTCATGACAATGCACAAAACAAAAAATAATCCTCTTTCTATTTTTGTCTTATATATGGACCCAAATGCTCCTACATTAGGACTCGGTCTCGTTCATTCATTTTTTGTATATCAAAATCTTGCGTAACTCCTTTCCCATGACAAAAAATTGAAAGGTAATACAATATCATATGTGAAGGAAGATGAGGTGAAATGGCCTTTTAGATAAGATTCCATCACAATATTGACAAAAAATTGTAACTCAAATACAACAATAACATAAGAAAATAAAAACAACACTATTTTCTAAAAGGAAGGAAATAAAAAGTACTTAGCACCATCTTGATGAAAACCTATCAATAAAATTGAGTAATAGTATTCACAAAAAAACCTTAATTTTAATATTCTCATGCAAACTGTAATACTATCTTACTTAGTTAAAATTTGAACGTAAATTTTGGGTGACATTTTAATTTCAAGGGTGAAGACGATACAAAAATGATCCAAACATGACACAAAAGTGATTAAAATTTTCACACCTAAAAAAATATTTTAATTAATATAATTTCAAATACAAAAATAAAAATTCTATTATCAAAATTTTTAGTGGCACACAAGAGGCACTGATATTAACACAAAATTTGAGTCACATTTGCAACAATGAGAATAAAAATAAAAATAATGTGAAATTGATCATGTTAGTATCATTAATAATAAATTATAATGTTTCTCAAATACCAATTAATGAAATTCAATTCAGTATGGTATGGAGGGGGTGTTATGATCCTCATGTGCGGATTTCACTAATGCCTTGAGGTTTTAGTGTAATGGTTTGTTCCATTTGGTATCAGAGTGACCACCCAGGGTCAATTCCCGACACGGGTAGCTACGCCGACATTGCAGTGTTCACCCAGGGCTCGTATAAGTGCAGGGCGGGGGTCCCGCTATATGGGCGCAAATCTAGCTCGGGGTCCGAGGCTACAGAAAGTGTGGTGGGATGTTATGATCCTCATGTGCGGATTTCACTAACACCTTGAGGTTTTGGTGTAACGGTTCATTCTAGGGAGTTCTTCACTTTTATATTCAACCTTAAATTTGATGTCTATTTAATTGTCAAATGGGAATTTCACAACTTCAAATATGATTTCCATTTCATTATTGTAGAGAAAAATTCCTGTTGACATGTGTAGTGCCCAGTATAAAACAAAAAAAACAATAATAAAATAAATTGAAATAAAACAAAAATAATGTGGAGTGTGATGTGGGGAAGGACAATGGTCCTTTTCTCAGTCGAATTTGTAAGCTTGCATCAGTGGAAGTGATTCATCTTGAAATGCCTTTTTGAGACCTGTCATTCCCTTGCATGATAATACATGCACGTTATTTGAGAACCAGATACGTTAACCAACGTGGAACCCAATTTAACATGGTAATTTAGTATTAGTTGGGTAGTTTCTTCATGGGTGCAGAACATTGCAGGGAGATAAATGTGCATCCCTAGTGTTATCTCATTTTATTTTATACAACTTGATCAATCTGGATCTATATCTTCATCTGAAGCAGGCTGCATATTATTTTGAAAAGGAATTACTGCTTTCCCCTGTATTTTTTGGTTGTATGTAAGAGAATAAAAATATTGAGGATTAGGAGGCGCTCCATTCAAACATATTGTCCATCCATATGGAATTTTGCTCCTCCTGTTTTCTATGCACTTATGGTACGCACACTGTAACCCTTGCTACACCTTCCCTACCTACGCGTTCATCATAATAGCGAGGAAAGAGGTTTTTATTTTGTCTTTTTTCTACTTTGTTAGTGTTTCTTGGTAGGCGTGTTGGGGCAGGCTGTGGAAACAAGTCCTCGTAGAGTATTGGGGGCTATTTCACCAGATGCAACAAACAAGTATAAAACCCAATCAGTTCACTTTTTCCAGCATACTCCTCACTAGGGCCAAAAAATAACTTTATCAGATGTGTACATTTATAAGTAATACAAATCTATAATAGTTGAAATTTTATAGAAACGTTTCCCCATGAGTTTTGGTTGTGGATGACATGGGTATGGATTGCTTGAGGCAACAAAGGAGATTGGACACCGTTAGATATAACAACTGTGACATCCCCTCGAATGAGGCATTCTATAAAGAGATAGATGACCCAACGAAGAACTAACGAAATGCAATGAAATTTTCTTTAACCAAGCAATTTACCTTACCAACATCGTACCAGTATCTGTCCAAAATGTGGAAATCAGTGTTGGAAATATATGCAATAGTTTAGAATCATTTTAAACTAAGGCAATGTGCATGTACAAATAATTCTCCCTACCATCGTGGACACACTCCTGATCTATGCTAATAGGAGCTTGAGAACAGATGGAATTCCTTTAATGTCAAAAAAAAAAACAGAAAAGGGAAGTTTTTAGCAAGCATGTTGAGAGTGATAAAACACAAGAAGGAATGGTGACTTTATTGGTTGTTGCAAAGCATGGAAATGAAACTAATTTTTTTTAACAGATGATGTAAAGAGACATGATCTCATTGATTTTTTTGGTTGCAAGACGTGCACAAAGTGTATTTTTCAAGAGAAATGAGAAAACTCGCAAATTGTTTCCGGAATGCCTAAAGCTGACGTGGTCTCGTCGAATGTGGGAATCACAATTTTTGCATAAAAAGATATGGTTTTCCCCTTTTTTCTTGCACTAAATATCACTTCATCATTTCTAGTTTTTTAAAAATTAAATGTTGAATGATAGGGAATGTAAATCCCAAAAATTGACAAAAATCTTACCTTGATGTGAACTCTTAAAGCATTAAAAATAAAATAAAAAATTTCGAAAGTCATGCGCATGGAGAACCACACCCAAACGTATCATGAAACCAAAAATATTTGCATGGGCCTTGGTGACATGGAACACCTTAACTGAGTTGGTTGAAGTTATTTAATGTACTTGCAATTCATATTCCTAAACCCTCTTAGCTTATCAGTCAGCTTATGGTGACATGGTCATTTTAATAAAACACTATTGTTTTTAGCTTACGGTTCTCACCTTAGCTTGAACAAAAACTGAAAACCACTACCTCCTACCTCTATAATGCCAACAAGAGGATCGTAATCCACCTTCCCATTTGATAGAAAGCACCTTCGAAAATAATTTTTTCAAGTGGGGTTTGGGGCCCGTTGGTTGATGGGTCGTTGTATTCTCAAATTATTTAACTAATTGATTCTTCTACTAGTGTCATTATAAAACCAGGGGTTGTGTCCTAAGTTATATGCAATGAAGCCCTATACAACCAGTTATGTTGTTGGGTCTTTCTTTGGGTTTTTTTTTTGCTAGATCTTCCTTCATTTTATACTAATCTATGGAAAATTTATGCTAAACTATGGAAATGAAAATGCACACACAAAATTAAAATAATGGAATTGAAATTGTATACTTAGAATTGAAATTACAATAAAAGTAAAAAACACACATTAAAGAGAATTTGCATGAAAGGAAGTACACACTCTGAATAGAAATTGCGATAAAGGAAATAAACACACCGAATCAAAATTTTAGTAGAGGAAATGAGAAAAATTATGACTTATCAGAAAACCACATTCATGCGTAAACGTAAACAACCTTCAGTTTCCTTGGTTGAGTGGGCCCTTACTTTTCCTTGGGACATAGGTAATATTAACAACACGAGATACTCATAATGATATCCACTTATATTGATTCAAAGAATTTATATGACATATTCAATGCATCAGGAAAGTAAACACTAACTGCTTATGAACTATATTGCAGATTATCAATATTATCCAACTACTAAATTATTCCTCAAGGAGATGTCTTTATATAGACACAGTCAGTTACATATCATGCCAAAATGGTAGGAACTAAATTCTCCCACTAAAAACATTTGATTAAGGGTCACAAAACCCTACAAAAATGCTAGACACAAGACACATGTTTATAGGCAGTTAATGGAAAAAGTCCTCCATGACTGCATACCGACTCCAGACTCGGGCTCCTTGATTACACTCCAAAACTGGTAGTAAATGTTCATTATTATCATGCACATGTTACCACATTTTACTCACAAAGGCAATTAGTGGGAAGTTATACGGTTAGCAAGTTGCATGAAAAAGAGTAAGGAAAATGCATTAAAATCACTAAGATATAACCATATAAATCATCCACATGCACTAGTAAATCATGTTTAAATGAAAAATTATCAATCATATAAATGATATAAATAAGTCAAATAATGTACTCATAATCTCCCCCGCACTTTACCTATTGCGTGACTTGATGCAACTCAGTTTTTTCCTACCAATTGGCTAAGCTTCTGACCATGTCATACTCCATCAGATTTATCAGAATATTTTTTTAAGGTTCCCTTACATCCTTGAGTGTTTGAAATCACTTCTACCCAAGATGTGAAACTCCCATGTGACTGGGAAACATTATTTTTCTAGGTTGTAGTTGGACTCAGGAAAAGAGGTGGCCTCACATGCAGTCCTACCCATTTGTCACTGTATTTCTTATCAATATTTTCTAAAAATTATCAAATTATTGTGATGAGTGTATCATGTCGTCTTATAATCCAACTTAAATTTTGAGGGGATATAATCTCTCTCCTTTTCAATGGTAAACTCAGAGTATCCCACCTTCTCTCACAAGCCTTCGTTGCTGCTCCAAAATGCCACTAACTATAGGCTTAAAAGTCCTATACACATTTTAGTAGGATTTTTGAAGTATTTTCTCTAATACTAGCCTGATAGTAAAGAGATCTGAAATTATTTCTCATGGCCACATCATTGTGATGAGTAGGCCTAATGTAGAACCCGATGGTTGCGAGTTGTTTGATTGAAAATGTCCATTTTATCTCCCCACACAATTTGATTCCTAAGTAGTGACTGGAAGGCCTTTAACTGAAAATATCCCACAAAAAAGGTTAATAAAGAAGTCAGGAACATTGGTGACTAGCATGTTGTGGAGGTAGAATTCATATAGCTGATTCTGTATGTCAGGAGGACTATCTTGATAAGTTTATAGAAATGTGTTACCATCAGGAGCTTCATAAGGTTCTTGACTACACAATCTCAGTAACTGCTAAAAGTAAAATTGTTCTTGAACAAACATATTATAGGTAGAAGAAGGTTTCCTATAGGCTAGAAGCTTACAGGGAAAAGGGACAAACAAAGTCTAAAAGAGATTGTAACTTCCTTTTCCCCATTTGTAATGGCCTCAAATTCTTCCTTTAATTTTTTTTTTTCCTTTTTAAACTCTTTATTTTGAAGAGATAATTGATTCAAATCATCCAAAATTTTAAGGCCTATATCTTTTTGTCTCTTTAGACTGCTAATTTATACCTATAAAGCAGTAATTTCTCTAAATTTTTCTACCGTTCTCTGTGTGAATGCAATTTGCAAAGATAAATTTGTTTCCTGCATACCTTTCAATTTTTCTTTGAGGAAGGAAATTTATTCCAAATAACACTTTGGTACATTATCTTCATGTAACCCACATCCGCTAGTCTCCATCGCAATCGGTTCTGGAGTTGGGGTTTTTGTTTCAGGTACTAAGGGTATTTATGGAGCTGCTGAGTTGATTTATGAAGATACAAGCATGTCTGAGCTCTGTGTTGAAGGGATAGTTATGGTGAATGCAACATCTTGAGATTGGTCAATAGGAAAAGTCGAGGTACCATCCCCTTCCTTCTCTTCCCAAATGGGGAGAACAATCAACATCAAAAACTTCTGGATGGGAATTTTTAGGTCTTTGCAAAGTACATGACCACCATGGATTTAACGAAATAAAAGAATAAAGTGGCAAGGTGCTCTTACCCTTAAAATTGTGAGGTGTAGAAGATGGGATCTCTTGACTACCAGGTTCCTCCACATTATCCTGTGAAGGGTGAGAAGATGACTAGAGCTTGGGTCAAATAATGGAAGATGGCCCCTTTTTGAGTTTCCTTGGTTTAGAACCCTCCCCAACACTTATCTGTTTGATTATTCTCTTTGCTATGTAGAAAACTTGATGTGAGTAGAGCAATTGAATAATCCTTGGGTGTCTTATCGCTACGTTACCACCTCCATTCTTATATTTTTGTCCTACTTTGATGACTTCATCGGTTAAATATTCAAGTAAATTTACCCTGAGTGCAGGGTTTATGCAGCTGTTCCTTAAATGAATTAGAAATTTGAGTGAATCCTCGCCAAGCACAGATAGCTGTCTATCACAGATGAAGTATCTGTTGACCCATTTAGATACTTCTTTCCAAATTCCAGGAAATATTTCCCTCTTAATCCCCTTCTGAGCACCATTGGAGGTGAGGATTACTTATAGAAAAGATTCACCATTATCATGAAATAGGGGAATCAAGTCCTTAAGAGAAGCATTTTTCATAACCTTAAGACCAAAATCTGGTAAACAAGACAGTTCAAAAACAACCCGACTATTGATTTTCACTCATTTTCCCCCAATGCGTGAGCAGGTGGCTTCAAAATTTACCAAGAAATCATCCACTAATTTTTCATCAAATCATTAGAATTTCCTAATGAATTCCAGCCAACCGACATCATAAAATACTTGGGAAATTGTAACATTCCGGAGCAGTGGGTCCGGAGAGTTTGGTTTAGATTTTTTCTTTTGCCCCATAGTGTAGACAAATCCAAACAGTGGAAAAGAAAAAAAACAAGGTTGTGTTCGAATGCAAAAGGTAACGATGGGAAATGATTAGCGAGTCAAAATTTGAAATACGCCACAATATTTTAGTTGTCTATAGTTGGTTCAAATTTTAGTGGCGCGAAAAGTTGATTGGACCAGGTATGCATGGGAAGTTTTAATGCATGGTACAACACATACCCCATCATTTTGAATAGTAATACCACTTTTCCTTCCTATAAAGCAGTGTGTACTATTCTTAGAAACTCGACACATGCGGTTTCCTCAGTAATTATGACTAATTACACCCCACTATGTATCTTAAGATTTGGAATGATATTCCCAATAAATTCATTGAACATTGTGTAGTGATTTAATCATTATAGGTACATGCAATGGGGAATTTCTTCAAAAGGAATATCCGTAGTGAAGTAAAATACACTTACCCTTGCTAGCTCACCTTCCTGATAGACGTATATTTCCACATCCTGCACTCTTAGATAAAATGTGATTAGTGTTCATTCAAAAAACGAATATTTCTACCTTATTGAAAACAAAAAATCTAACTAAGGGAAGAAAATCGAAAGCATGATCATCTTCCTTTATTCAAATTTGAAAAACAATCACTCCTTACAAGAGGAGTTAAACGCCTCCACTTAATCCATTTCCTTGCATAACAACATATCTTTGTTGAAGGTTTCCTTATCTAGAGGACGCTGATACATCCTTAGTTTGTGTCCATTCATAAGAAGAGTTCTTCTATCTCCATCAATTGGAAATAATTACATAGATCCATTATCAAACACTTTTTTGATTTGGTATGGTCCCAACCACCGTGTTCGCAGCTTGCCTTTGAAATGTTGATATTTTGAATCAAAAAGTAAGATCTAATATCCCTTGTTAAAATTCCTGTATTTGTTATGAGTGTCATGCCAGGTTTTCCTCTGATGTTGGAGAATTTATGTTTATTGTTGTGCTTCCATCCTCATTTCATTCAATTCATTTAGCTACACCACTCTCTTGGGTTATGCTTCATCCAAGTCGATTATGATTTCCAATGTTGTTCTCCATGTTCGTAGCTCAAATTCCATGGGTAACAGTAGATTTTTTCCATGTACCAATTAATAAGGGGAGAATCCAGTAGTAGTCTTCCGGGTTGTGTTAGAGTCCCATACCACTTCTGGGAGTGTTGGTACCTAGTTTTTGTTATCCAAATTCACCCCCAGGGTTAATTTGATAACATGCATCAGAATTCTCAAGTCTCAGGCAAATGGATTGATTCAGGGAAAAAATCATGTTTCTAGGGTCCCCTCAGATTTTTCTAACTCCCCTGGCCGAAGAAGGAAAGAGCAAGCTCTGAGAAAATGCGAGAAAGTTGCAGAAAACAAGCTTGGGCTAGAAAAGAATTGTGAAAATTGGCTAAGTCATAGTCCTCGCAACAGTCGGGACATTTGAGACATTGGGGCGCGAACCGGCTGAAAATATGCCAGGAAGTCTGTGCGGCAATTGGGACGACTGGGCCATAGGTACGCGCAGGACGTGAAATGCCTGAATCGGCCGAAAGAAAGAAAATTTGTGTAAGTCTTTAACCGGGAGCAAGTGGGACAAAGGCACGTGAAGGACGCGAACCGGCTGGTTCGCTCGAAACAGAGAAATTTCGTACTAGGACAGTTGGGACAAAGGGACGCGTGGGACGCGGATAGCCCAAGGAGCCGAAAGCCAATAAAGCAATGCCATGTGTCATCGGCCGGATAAGGGACAAGGAATCCCATTTCGGGCAGATCAGAGGATTCTGTTCCAAATAGCACTGGGACATCTGGGACAGAAGGACGCGAAGGGTGCGAAAAGCTGGTAGACCCGCGAACCAATCAAATCACGACACGTGTCACAAGGAAAAAGGTCCAAAAGTCAAAGGGCGAGTTTTGAAGGGTCATCCCGAGCCAATCAGAAGAGGACACATGTCCTATGGAGTAAGGAATGCAGAGCAGGGAAGGAGAGAGAATTACGCATCCAATCAGCGCTTGACACATGTCATCCAGGTGGCAGAGCGCGGGAAAGATTTTCAAAACATGTTTTCACCTGTTTTGTGCCCTAAATCTTCAGATCGACATATCTTTAGATCCAGAGCTCAGATTTGCACGTTCTTTATATCAACGAAAAGCTTATGAAATTCTCTATGTGATTATAGGGTTAATCTTGAATTTTGGTGTAGTCTAGAGAGAGAAAATTGAGAAATGTCTCTGGCACGTAATAATAGACAAAAGTAACGCTTCAACAACCAGCTTTAATGCAACAGACAGTTCACTGTTTCTGTTAGACAGCCCGCTGTTTTGCCAGGATCCACCACTTCTACCATAATGAGATGATTTTAAATGTGACCTAGAAGTGGTTGGGGTAGATTCTGGATTTCCTCTCTCTTCCCTCTCTCATTCTTTCTATATATTGTAAAGAGGGGCTTCTTAAAAAGGGGAACATTTTCTGTTTTGCTCCTCCCTTTTTCTCCTATCAGGCAAATTTTTGGAGTTCGAACCTCTCATTTGAACTGTAATATGACTCTACCTCTTGGCATTCTGTAGTGTATTGTATCAATCTTTGGAGCAAGTAATACATGTCTGTGGATGATTCTCACCCCTCTCTGTGTTCATTTTTGCATCCTTCTGGTCTTTCACTGCAAGTTATGTTATCTGTGCATGATCTTATATCACATTTGAATGGTCTGTGTTTACTGGCAAGATAGGTGTTCTTCATTCCTCGTTGCATCACCATTTTCAGTTAGTTTCAATTTTTGCATTTCTATCCCTGCCCCTGGCAATTTAGAGTAGGATTAGGATCTGAACCTCTGTAGTTTTGCAAAATATAGATCTAAATCAGAGGAGTTTGAGGAACTAGCCTCTAATCTGGAGATTCCTCTCTTAGTTTCACAAGTCCCCACACTTGGAGAGAGGTTTCCATGTTGTGCAATCACACTAAATGCTAGAGTGATCAACATAGAAGACTGATCTGCATCCAGGGGTGCTGTGAGCCTGCAACAACAGTTTTGGCATGCCCGGTGGGACCTAGAGGTCTCATTTTTATCGTAGTAGGGTTGATGTGCATCTGCTGCAATTTTCTTGCTTAAAAGAGCTATTCTTTGCATATCTGGCGACTCCCAGGGGAAGAATTGATTGGTTCCAAGCACAGGCATGAAAACTCATGAGAAGAATCACCACAAGGTCAAGAGTTGGAGAAGAATAAGTGCTGTTTGAATACCTGCAATTATCTCCAAGGAGAAGGCAAAGAGGAAGAAGGATTCAAAGGTCTCCATCTCCACCAAACAGAACTCTCTCAACTCCTCCACCTGGTAGACCTTTCATTCAGTCAACAAGGGTTTTAAGACCAATCAAAATGGCTCAGAACAACCCCTACATCAACTTCACAGGCAACATCCCACTTGCTCTCAATGCACAACATTCAGTTCCTATTGCAGCCTTGAAGAACATTCACTACTTCACTGGAGAAAATCAGACTACTCCAGGTGATCATGTTAAGGATATTGCTAACCTTTGTGCAATCCATGAAATCAATGAAATGCAAGTGGCTGTCAAGTTACTGGCATCTTCATTCAAGGGTAAAGCATTGCAATGGTTCAGGAGCCTTGGAGCTGGTTCTATCACAAACTGGAATCAGCTGTGTATTGCACTTCATGAGCAATTTGGAGAGAAGGGAAACAACTTGTCTCTTTTGGAGCATCTGAAAACCATCAAGAGAGCTCCCAATGAGCAGCTGACCGATTTCAACTTCAGATTTTAAAAAACTTGGGAGAGGATTCCAGTGGCAGTCAAGCCAACAGCAGAGGGTGCTTTTCTCTACTATCTCAAATATTTAAATTCTGATATTTCTATGTTAATTCAGTCTATGGGAGGCACAACTATCCCTATGGCATACAACATTGCCATTAGGGCTGAAAATTGTTTGATCCAAGCTGGCAAACTTGCCCCTAGACCTCCCATGCCACTGTTTCCAAGTTTAGAGAATCCAAACACCAGTCAAGCACCTAATTTGGCTCCTTCTCCCACTCCTAGAAATCAGAGTTCGAATGAAGCTTCCACTTCATCCCCAAGTGCCCCAAATGAGCTTCAAGAAGTCATGAAGCAATTGCAAAACCTAGGCAATGAGCTAGTTACTCTCAAGAGGCAACAAGCCCAAGGTTTCAGACCTTCTTATCAACCCCAAGCTCAACCTAATAGGCAGCCATACCAACCACAAAGACCACCTAACCCAGTTGTAAATATGAATCAAACAAGGCCTCCTGCCAATAGACCATTCCAGCCCTATAATCCAAATGCCATATCTGCCTCTAAGGCATTAGTGCCAACATAGAACAACATTGCTCAGGAATATGATTGGTGTTTTCCATGCAATGAGCTTCATAACCAATCCATATGCTTCAATGGTGCTCTCAATCAAGCATTGATGGTGACAACTACTAGTGTGGAGGGTGAGGGCAGTCAAGGAAACAACCAACAACAAGAAACATTCCAACAGCAATCAGCCCCAAATGACACCACATTGGTGAACTGGTAAGCAGAAGATTTTTGTGGCATGAATCAAGCAGTTTCTCAAAGTGTTGCAGCCAACACAAGGTCAAAGAGGAGAAATTTGGGTGAAGAACAGCCATTAACCCCAGCCAATCCACAACCTCCCATGGTTCCACAAGTAGTTGGCAAGAAAAATCCAATTTCAAATGCACAAGGGCAGCCAAGAACAGACCCTAGGCCAACTCAAATGCCAGTTGTTGCTGCCCAAGTGCAAGGGGTGAATGTGCAAACCAAGGGACAACAAAAGGATACTTCATCCCCATTCAGTATCATTGATCAGATGAAGAAGACTAACGTCAATATATCAATGTGGGAATCCCTATCTATCCCAGGCCAAAGAGATTTGCTGCAAGCTGCCATGAAGGATTGGCCAACTTTGAATTAGCAGGTTCAGATGCAAGACAAAGTGCTTACAAATGCTGCCCAGCCTAAAGGAGGTCATGGAGGACAACAAGGTAAAATGTTGAAGCCCCCTCCTTTCTATGTTTCATTAATCATTGGAAATCAGCTAGTACATAATTGCATGATAGACTCCGGGGCAAGTAGCTCAGTAATGCCTAAACAAATAGCTGATCAACTAGGGCTCCAGTATGAAACAACAAGTAAAGGGGTAGTATAGCTAGATGGGACAACAATAGCAACAGTCGGAGTGATTAAAAACTTGAGTCTTACCTTGCATGCATGTCCAAATGTTGTTGTCTTACAAGATGTATCAGTCATAGACCTTCCACCACTCTTTGCCCTATGTTTGTCCAGGGACTTCACAGCCAAGATTGGGGGGTATTTGTCTGCTGATTGGTCACACATGCTATTCAGAACAAGATATGGAACTAAGGCCACAATCAGATCCGAACCTATTGCAAACTTCCATATTGAGCCTTACACTCCAAGTCAGATTAATGCCAATTGCTCAACATTTGATCAAGAAGATCACCTTAGCACTGATGAGGGTGACACCAAGGTTGGAAGTATCCCAGATTTGACTCTTGATGAATGGGAAAGCAAGGTGCATGCTTTTGATCCTTATCAAGAGGTAGAAGAATCTGAGCTAGGGGTTTATTGTTTGCATGAAGAGAATCAACCTCTCCCCAGCATCACCAAGCCAGATCATAAGGACAAGAATGAAGTATGGCAGCTGTTCTTTTATGGATCAAGGAGTAGACAAGGTGCAGGAGGAGGAGCTATGCTCATTTCACCACAAGATATAAGGTATTACTCAGCCTTCCGTTTCCAGTTTTCCTGTTTAAACAACACAGCTGAGTATGAAGCCTTAATTCATAGACTGCACTGGGCAATGAAGAAAGGCATCAGGAATTTACAAGTATTTGGTGATAGTGAGCTGATTGTAAACCAAGTCAAAGGGAAAAATGCTGCCAAAAATGATCTGTTGAAGAACTACAAAAATTGGGTATGGGATCTTATTGAAGATTTTGAAGCTTTTAGCATCAATTCCGTCCCAAGAAAAAAGAATGAAGCCGCTGACAGACTGGAAAAAATTGGGGCTGCATTTGACATTGTAGAAAATATCAAAAGTGAAAAACCTCAGCCTCATATCAGAGTGGTTGTGAGACTAGCTATTCTGGATAACAATACAAGTTGGCAAGTCTTTGAGAATGATCAACAAATTGTTAATTTCCTACAAGAAGAAGCTGAGTTCTTCGCCAGGAATCAAGACAAGCTGCATCAGCAGTATGGTGACCAAGTGGTGCAGCTGAGAACTAACAAATTTCCAAAAGGCCTCATAACCTTGGAGTCAATCTTCAACCCGAATGATCAGTTCCGGAAGGAGAAAGCGAACATTCAAGTAAAGGGTGAAGATTCAGAGCCTATTTTAGTGGAAGAAGGAAAAACATTGTAGATTGGAAAAGTAAGTACCTCACAAGAGAAATCTAATTTTGTTCAGCTTTGTCAAGAGTTCCCAGATGTCTTTGCTTGGAATTACAAAGATCTAAGAGGTTTCAACCCAAAGCTGGCACAACATACTATTGAGCTGGATCCAGAATCCAAGCCTGTCAAGAAAAATCAAAGGCCAGTGAATCCCCATATTGAACCTCTCATGAGAAAAGAGTTAAGCAAGCTTATTGAGGCCAGTATCATCTTCCCCATCAAACACTCAAGTTGGGTCGCCAACTTAGTCCCAGTCAGAAAGAAGAATGGAGAGATCAGGTTGTGTGTAGACTTTAGAGATTTGAATAGATCCTCTCTCAAGGATCATTATCCACTCCCTTCCATGGAGCAAATATTGCAGGTTGTAGCTGGTTCAGAAAGGTTTTCACTACTTGATGGCTACTCAGGCTACAATCAGATTATGGTGAGGGAGGAAGATCAGTTCAAGACAGCCTTCACAACCAAATGGGGAACATATGCCTACAAGAAGATGCCATTTTGCCTATCAAATGTTGGAGCCACTTTCCAAAGGGAAATGGATATGGCATTCAAGGGGTTGATCAATAAAATAGTTTTGATATATCTTGATGACATCACTATATTCTCCAAAAATGCAGTGGATCACCTTTTTCATCTGAGGAAGGTATTTTAGAGGTGTAGAAGATTTGGGGTATCATTGAATCCCAAAAAATGCATATTCGTGGCTCATGAGGGGAAAATTCTAGGCCATATTGTCTCGAAAGAGGGATTAGCAATTGATCCAGAGAGGGTTGAAGCCATAAGAGAACTACCATTGCCAAGCCACAAGAAAGCCCTTCAGAGCTTCTTGGGAAGGATCAATTTTGTCCACAGGTTTGTCCTAGATTTTACAGCCCTTGTCAAGCCCATCACCAAAATGTTAAAGAAGAGCATGGCTTTTAAGTGGATAGCAGAAGGCAAGGAGAGTTTTGAAGCAATCAAAGAAGCTATCTCTCAAGCACCAACTCTCATCAACCCAGACTTCTCCAAGGATTTCATCCTTTATGCATTTGGAAGTGATGACACTATTTCTGCCATTCTGGTGCAGCAGAACAAAGATAATGATGAGCATCCGGTTTCCTTCTTCAGCCAGAGCCTAGATGACTGTGAGGTGAGGTACTCTTTTATTGAAAAGCATGTACTTGCAGTAATCAGAAGCTTGAAGAAATTCAAGATTTAGTCTCAAACAACAAGGTCCAGTTGCTAGTCTCACATGCTGGGGTTAAGGACTTCCTCCTCAACAAGGATTTGAATGAGAAAAGAGCAGGTTGGATCACCTGTGTCATGTAGTATGACATTGAGATCAAGATCACCAAGATGGTAAGAGGGAAAGGATTGTGTGAGCAGCTGGTTTTGGGGAAGCAAAAAGAAGTATGCAACAAAGAAGAAACTGTTTTGACAGTCCAGGACAGCCATGAGCCAAGTGGAAATCATGAAGAAGACAATGCTTTCCCCACTCCTTGTTGGACCCAAGGTATTATGCACTTCCTAGGCACAGGCCTATGCCCTCCAGAGATGAACAAGACCCAAAGGAGACACTTCAGATTGCAGGCTGTCCCGTATGCCATTGTTGATGGAGTTTTGTTCAAGAAAGATGTGAATGGAGTGCTGTTGAGATGCATTAGCACAAATCAGATTCAAAGGGTGTTGGAAGAGTTTCATGGTGGACCAGCTGGTGGCCATTTTGCACCAAGAGTGACAGATTTAAAAATCATGAAAGCTGGTTATTATTGGCCTAAAATCTTCAGTGATTGCTATGCATGGATCAAGAGGTGTAAGAATTGTGCATTCTTCACAGGAAAAGAGAAGTTTAGTGCCCTTCAATTGCATCCAATCTCAGTTGACCAGCCATTCATGCAATGGAGTTTGGACTTCATCGGAGTCATTAATCCCATTTCAAGCCAAGGGCACAAATGGATTTTGACAGCCACAGACTACTTCACCAAATGGACAGAAGCAGTAGCACTCAAAGAGGCGAATGAGTCTAACATCTTAGACTTTTACGAGGGGATAACAACCAGATTCGGTATACTTGCTACAATAATCTCTGATAATGCATTGGCATTCATTGGATCTAAGGTGACTAAGTGGGCTGTCAAGAACGGTATTTACCTAAGCACTTCATCGAATTATTACCCTCAGGGTAATGGCCAGGCCGAGTCTACAAACAAGAACTTGTTGAGGATCATTAGGAGGACTCTTGATGAGAATCAGAGGTCTTGACATACCAAAATGAAATCAGCCTTATGGGCTAATAGGATAACTCCCAAAAGATCCACGGGTAACTCTCCATTCAGGCTTGTCTATGGAAGAGAGGCAATCTTGCCCATTTCACTTGAGTTGCCAACGTTGGAACTCATGAAGCAGTTGGAGTTGCTTGAATTTGAGCCCATGGAGGTGAGGTATGCAAAGTTGATGGAGCTGCAAGAGATTAGAAATCAGGCATCCCAAGCAATGGAAAAGGATCAAGCTTTGATCAAGGAGACCTTTGATAGAAAGGCCAGGGATAGATTTTTTCAAGTTGGAGATCTAGTGTTGAAATGGGATGTGGACAGAGCAAAACTGGGAAGGCATTCAAAATTTGATGCCATTTGGAGTGGCCCATACGTGGTCACGAAGTGCAAGAATAGCAATGCTTTCCAATTAGCCTCACTGGAGGGTGAAGAACTGCAGATTCCAGTCAATGGAATCTATCTCAAGCGTTGCTTCTAGAGGGAAGTTCACTACCTCTATAAATATTAGATTAGATTTTCTTTCTTCTAAGTGCTTGTGTACATTGTTTTTTTGTAGGTTAGTCTTGTTTTCCCTAAGTGCTTTGGCACAACTTGCTGTCCATGGAGATGTTTAGCAGTCCTTGCTTTCATCAGGTGACATTCCATCTTCCTCCTTGCACATTCTGAGTCAGTTGGGGTTCTAAACAGAATATTTGATGACTCCATGCCCAATGGAGTGCTTCAGGCAACTGGTCTTTTCACCTAGCAGGAAGGTACCCCCGCTAAGTCGCCAATTGTTATCCAAATTCACTCCCCAGGGTTAATTTGATAACATGCATCAGAATTCTCAAGTCTTAGGCAAATGGATTGATTCATGGCAAAAATCATGTTTCTAGGGTCCCCTCAGATTTTTCTAACTCCCCTGGCCGAAGAAGGAAAGAGCAAGCTCTGAGAAAATGTGAGAAAGTTGCAGAAAACAAGCTTGGGCCAGAAAAGAATTGTGAAAATTGGCTAAGTCCTAGTCCTCACAACAGTAAGGACATTTGGGACGTTGGGGCACGAACCGGCTGAAAAGCCGCTAGGCAGTCCGCACGGTAATTGCGACGACTGGGCCATAGGTACGCGCAGGACGCGAAATGCCCAAATCGGCTGAAAGAAAGAAAATTTGTCTAAGTCTTTAACCGGGAGCAAGTGGGACAAAGGTACGCGAAGGACGCGAACCAGGTGGTTCGGAAGAATTTGTCCCAGACAGTCCGGGAGCAAGTGGGAAAAAGGTACGCGAAGGACGTGAACCAGCCGGTTCGGCCGAAACGGGGAACTTTCACACTGGGACATCTGGGCTGCGAGTGCGTGAAGGACGCGAACCGGCCGGTTCGCCTGAAACAGAGAAATTTTAGACTGGGACAGTTGGGACAAAGGGACGCGTGGGACGCAGATAGCCGAAGGAGCCGAAAGCCAATCAAGCAACACCACGTGTCATCGGCTGGATAAGGGACAAGGAAGCCCATTTCGGGTGGATCAGAGGATTCTGTTCCAAACAGCACTGGGACATCCGGGACAGAAGGACGCGAAGGGTGCGAAAAGCCGGCAGACCCGCAGACCAATCAAATCACGACACGTGTCACAAGGAAAAAGCTCTAAAAGTCAAAGGGCAAGTTTTGAAGGGTTAGCCCGAGCCAATTAGAGGAGGACACGTGTCCTATGGAGCAAGGAATGCAGAGTAGGGAAGGAGAGAGAATTATGCATCCAATCAGTGCTTGACACGTGTCATCTAGGTGGTAGAGCATGGGAAAGATTTTCAAAACACGTTTTCGCCTGTTTTGTGCCCTAAATCTTCAGATCGACATATCTTTCGATCCAGAGCTCGGATTTGCACGTTCTTTATATCAACAAAAAGCTTATGAAATTCTCTATGTGATTATAGGGTTAATCTTGAATTTTGGTGTAGTCTAGAGAGAGAAAATTGAGAAATGTCTCTGGCACGTAATAATAGACATAAGTAACGCTTCAACAACCAGCTTTAATGCAGTAGACAGTTCGCCGTTTCTGTTAGACAGCCCGCCGTTTTACCAGGATCCACCACTTCTACCATAATGAGATGATTTTAAATGTGACCTAGAAGTGGTTGGGGCAGATTCTAGATTTCCTCTCTCTTCCCTCTCTCATTCTTTCTATATATTGTAAAGAGGGGCTTCTTAAAAAGGGGAACATTTTCTGTTTTGCTCCTCCCTTTTTCTCCTATCAGGCGAATTTGTGGAGTTCGAACCTCTCATTTGAACTGTAATATGACTCTACCTCTTGGCATTCTGTAGTGTATTGTATCAATCTTTGGAGCAAGTAATACATGTCTGTGGATGATTCTCACCCCTCTCTGTGTTCATTTTTGCATCGTCCTGGTCTTTCATTGCAAGTTATGTTATCTGTGCATGATCTTATATCACATTTGAATGGTCTATGTTTACTGGCAAGATAGGTGTTCTTCATTCCTCGGTGTATCACCATTTTCAGTTAGTTTCAATTTTTGCATTTCTATCCTTGCCCCCTGGCAATTTAGAGTAGGATTAGGATCTGAACCTCTGTAGTTTTGCAAAATATAGATCTAAATCAGAGGATTTTGAGGAACCAGCCTCTAATCTGGAGATTCCTCTCTCAGTTTCACAAGTCCCCACACTTGGAGAGAGGTTTCCATGTTGTGCAATCACACTGGATGCTAGAGTGATCAACCTAGAAGATTGATCTGCATCTAGGGGTGCTGTGAGCCTGCAACAACAATTTTTTCTATCCACATTGACCACTTTGGTCAAAATGTTCTCAATTTATCTATTTGTGACTTCCACCTACCCATTGGATTGAGGATGATATGGTGAAAATTTCCGGTGCTTGATTCGATAAATTTCCAGAAAAAATTCAATCATGTTAGATAGAAATTGAGGACCTTGATCAGATACAATTTCTCTAGGGGTGTTAAATCTTAGCATTATACGATTGTACAAAAATTCAACAACAACATCCTCATTGGCAGATGCCAGTGCTTGAACTTCGGCCCATTTTGTGATGTATTTAGTGCACACCAACAAGTATTATTTCCCAAAGGATGGGGGATCAAAAGGTCCAACTAAATCAATTCCCCATTTCTCAAATGGTTCTAAGACCAACTGAGGGTTGAGAGGCATTTCCATGTATAGTGTAGGCTTCCCCATTCTTTGACATGAATCACACTACCACACATACTTCTTGACAGACTTGTGAAGAGAAGGCCAATAACATCCAGCTCTAAGGACTTTATGGATTGTCCTCTTCACTGAGTAATGTCCTCCTCCAAACTCAACATGAAAATCTCTCAGTATGTCATACACTTCATCTTCCCAAACACACATGCGAAGAACCATATCAGGACAACGTTTGAAAAAAATTCCATTACACCACTTATATGTTGCACTATTTTTAACTAATATTCTTCACTCTTTATTAGTAAAACAGGTAGGAAAATTACCTATAGTTAGATAATTTTCAAGATTAGAAAACCATGGAGGTTGAGTTGATACTGCAAATAAATTTTCATTCGGAAAATGATCTTGGACTGCTTCTTCATCACATGAAGCATTCAATCTTGAAAGAAAATCAGCAACAACATTAGCTTTTCCTAGCTTATCAATAATGGTAAAATTTAATTCCTGTAACAAGAGTAACCATCTAATAATCCACCCCTTAATTACTGGTTTATTCATCAAATATCTTATGTCTGAATGGTCAGTATAAACAAATATTTTATACCCAGTAATGTAATGTCTGAATTTATTCATGGAGTAAACAACTAAAAATTCCTTTTCTATAGTGGTGTAGTTTCTCTCTATAGGGGTCAGATTCTTGCTGATAAAATAAATGGCATACATCTGATCTTCCTCATATTTTTATCCAAGAACAAATCCCATGGTTGTATTAGATGTATCCATGTGAATATCGAAAGGCTGCCCCTAATCGGGTCCTCTTAAGACTGGAGCAGTGGTTAGCTTCTATTTGATAATGTCAAAAACCTGCTGACATTGAGGATACCGTTGAAAAACAAAATCTTTTTTCAGCAAAGAAAACATGGGTGATTTTTTTACTAAAGTCTTTAATGAACCACCTATAATACCTTGCATGTCCAAGGAAAATATTAATGTTAGTCTGATTCGTTAGAGTAGGAAACTTAGTTATTACCTTAATCTTTCTAGGGTTGACCTATATTCCTTTGACATAAATATGATGACCTAAGACTATTCCTTGCTCAACCATAATCACACATTTTTCATGACTCAAGGAGAATTGGTGCTGCTTACATCTAGTTAATAATTTTTCAAGATTTTTCAGAGATTCATCAAAAGTGGATCCATGGACAGTGAAGTTTTCCATGTAAACTTTAACAAAGTCATTTGTAAGATATGCAAAAATGGCCAAAACTGCTCTATGGAAAGTAGAAAGTGCATTACAAAGTACAAATGGTAAGAATTTTTAAGAAAATGTACCCTAGGGACAAGTGAAGGTGGTTTTTTTCCTAATCAACAAGTGCAATACTAATTTGGTTATACCCATTAAACCCATCCAAGAACGAGAAATATTTCTTACCTACAAGATTGTCCAGAACTTGATCAATAAAGGGAAGGGGAAAGTAGTCTTTCTTGGTGGCTTTATTAAGTTCCCTATAGTATACAAAAATTCTTCATTTACCATTTTTTGGGAACTATAACTAGTGGTGATACCCACTGACTATCAAATATAGGATAGATGAATCCTACCTTCAACAATTTTTCTATCTTGTTTTTGACTATCTTTAAGTGATGGATTAATTCTTCGTTGCAGATGCCTTATGAGTTTAACATCCTCAGTGTAGATATGGTGAGTGCAGATGCTTGGATGAATCCTCTTCATATTAGTATAATCCCAAACAAAAGCTTGGGGATTCTTCCTCAATATTTCTAAAACCATAGTCTCTTGGATGGCCTCTAAGTTATTACCAATGGTCATCTCTTTTCCTATGTAAACAATCACTTTCTTAGTAAACTTCAAAATAGTGATATCTGCATCATCAATTAAATAATTGAAGGGAAAAACATGAGGCTAAAGCATGTGTAAAATAGTCAGATTTTCAAGAGACATAAACTTGGTTGAAGGACAATAAAAATCAGTGACTGCATATTCTGCATTATAAATATATGTTTCTTTACAATTTTCATTGGAAATGTCACTTACCAAGGTAATATTATCTGATGTGTTCAAAACAGATGGTTATGAAGCCTTAGTTCTAATTTCTGTAGCCCCAGTTCTGATTTTCATAGCCACTGTGTCCTCTTCATCAGACATTGTGTATGACTCAACAATTTCTATCATATGATTTTTCACTGCAATGGTGGCCAGATAAGAAGAAGTCAGATGATTAGTATCTAAATAATCTACCCATACATGTTCACAATCATACATATATGGATGGGAAGGAGGGTATAATGAAATATTCTTTGATTTTTTCCCATTTGAAATGGTTATTTTTCTCAACCTACAGTCAATATATGCAACAACAGTAGCCAACCAGGGTCTTCCTAAGAGGACTGGATATCCCAACTTCTGAGATTTAGGCTGTAAGACCATAAAATCGACGAGATACTCCCAGGATTCAACCGTGACGATTACATCCGCAATCACTCCATCTGATACAACAATAAATTGATCTTCCAATTGAAGAATGGTATTGGTTGGCTGTAATCCTATTAAAGACAATAGATTGAACATATCTTTTGTTATAACATTGATGGAAAAATCAAGATCCACCAAAATGTTAGATATTGACTGACCACTTACAATAATAGTAGTGACTAGACTCCTATGATCCCCATATTTTGGTGAAATAAGATTTCAAGCAACAAGATCAGCTAGATTCCCTTCTACTTTGACAGTTTTTGGGTATTTCTTCTTCCTTCCTAGTATCTTTATACACTCATTTCTAATGGCTTAGTTTAATTCAAGAATGTCCCTTATTGCTCTCAGAAGTGGGACCTCAATGTTCATCTTTTTCTACTCTTGAACTAACATTGTTTCTTTGGTGGTTCATGTTTCATGTAATTGTTCTAGAAAAGGAGCTGCATGAACATTATTATCTTTTCCTTGACCGGTCCTAGTGTCTTGTGTTTGTGGAACATGTTCAGTTTCTTCATTTTCCTCAGGTGTCTCTTCTTTCACATTTTCTACAAGAATTTCTATGATAACAATAGGAGGATGATTCAATGTTCTCCCAAACCTTAGTCACAAATTATTGGTAGTATTAACCTGCATTGTATCACTATGTCCTATTTCATTAATTGAAGTTGTCTACTGATGTTTAGGGTTCGGTACAGGCCGGGATGGAAGTTGAGTTTGTGCTTCTTTCCCGTGTTGTTGATAGTTTTGTGGGGGGGGGGGCATTAAAGCTTATTGTGGTTACTGGAACCTCCTCAGTTGATTAGAATTCTGTTGAGGTGCCCATTATTGGTTTTACCATGGATTTACACTGGATGGTAGTGTCCAACTCTGCTAATTATAGGGATTCATCCATAGTGTTGGATGTGGGTAAGCCATCCAGTTTGGTGGTTCCCACTCAAGTTGTCCCCAAGTATGCTGAGGAGCCTGACTGGGCCATGACATCCTCCATGGGTTATGAGCAGGTTGAGGAGCATATACATCCTAATTACTTGGCCTTTGAATAAAGTTTACCTCTACATCAACTTGAGAGATGGCATTCTATCCTTCTTTCAAATGAGGTAAGAAAGTGTAATGCTTAGTACCATGATCAGTGACATCATAGATCAAACACATGTCTGTGACATCCAAAGGACACTCTCTCAAGGGATGTCTCGTCACGCATTCAGGGAAATATATGTCTAAAGGTTCTTTTTCTGAACTGATTTTGGTTTTCATCCCATCTATGGTGGATGTCAATTGAGATAAGATGCCTGATTTTAAGTTAGCCATTTCCTCCAGAAGTTCTGAGGTACCTAGGGCACGCTTGGATGTTTTTATTTTCCTTATACCTCCTCGTGTTCTAGAGTAAATTCTGCATAGCTCAGTGATATTCTCCATACTAAGTTTGTGCACATCACCTCCTCCCATAAGATGGAGGGAATCCTTGGTTTCCTCATCAAGTCCTTTAAGGAAAATTGTCTTAGTGATTTTATGCATGTAACTCATAACCACTCCTCCGATGGAGAAAGATAAATATATCCAGATAATCTTCTAGATTTTCATCTTCTTTTTGCTTTATCTGAAAGAACTCTTCTTTCCTATCCATTCCCCTGTAGTAGTCTTGATATTTATCCAAAAAAAATATCTCCATGTCCTCCTAAGAATGAATGGATTTAGGTGACAATCCCACGAACCACCTCATAGTAGAGTCCTTCATAGTAGAAGGAAACAATTTGAGTTTCTGATTATCTGTTCGGTAGTCATATGTCTGTAAAATAACTTTGAATTCAAAAAAAAACTAATCTGGGTCTTCCGTAGACATTCCTCGAAAGATAGGGATGATGGATAATGAGATATTTTTCATAGGTGCATCCTCACCTTCATCTAAGACAAATGGGATAGGTAAAAGTTATACCCAAGGGTCAGTTCTCATTATTCCCGCTGTCTACCATTTTTGAATACTATTCCGGTTCTAAATGGGATGATGTAGAATGTTCAGAAGGGCTTCGATGCGTTGGATGAGATTTAGTGTCACTTTCAGTGTTGCCTACTTGTACTTTGTTTGGAAATATTCATTGGATATTTCATGGTATAAATATCCCTTGAATTTCCCGTGGCCTAAGCATATATATTGGTCGTGTAAATAAGGCTTGGTACTCCTACTGATTGAATGATGAGCTTCATTACACCCATAACATGTGAGATAGATAAAATGGCATGTTGTGCTTATAGTTTCCCTCGAAAATGGAACTAAAAATTATGGGTCATTGTATTCTCCAATCATTTAACTAGTATATTCTTCTACTAGTGTCATTATCAAACTAGGGTTGTGTCCTAGGTTGTATGCAATGAAGCCTTATACAACCAATTATACTGTTGGGTATTTCTTTGGGGGATTTTCTGCTAGATATTCCTTCATTTTAAAAATTAATGTCAATCTATGGAAATGAAAATGACACCCAAAATTCAAATAGTGGAGCTGGAATTGCATACTCAGAATTGAAATTGCAATAAAAGTAAAAAACACGCATTAAAGAAAATTTGCATAAAAAGAAGTACACACTTTGAATGGAAATTATGATAAATGAAATAAACACACTGGATGGAAATTGTAGTTGAGGAAATGAGAAAATTATGACTTATTAGAAAACCACATTCATGCATAAACATAAATAACACCTTGGCCGAGTGGGCCCTTGTTCTTCCTTGGGACAAAGGTAATATTAACAACACGAGATAATTAGAATGATATCCACTTATATTGATTCAAATAAGTTCTATGACGTATTTAGTGCATCTAGAAAGTAAATACTAACTACTATGAACTATATTACAGATTATCGATATTATCCAACTACTAAATTATTCCTCAAGGAGATGTCTTTATATAGACACAGTCGGTTACATATCATGACAAAATGGTAGGCACCAAGTTCTCCCACTAACAACATTTGATCAAGGGTCAAAAAAACCTACAGAACTGCTAGAAAAAAGACCCATGTTTATAGGCCATTAATGGAAAAAGTCCTCCACAAATGCATACCGAGTCTAGACTCGGGCTCCTTGACTGCACTTCAAAATTGGTAGTAAATGTTCATTATTATCCTACACACGTTACCAAATTTCACTCACAAAGAGAATTAGTAGGAAGTTATATAGTTAGCAAGTTACATGAACAAGAGCTAGAAAAATGTAATAAACTCACTAAGATATAACCATATAAAGCATCCACATGCACTAGTAAATAATTTTTAAATGAAAAATTAACAATCATATAAATGATATAAATATAAGTCAAATAATGTACTCATAATTTTCCCTACACTTTACCTGTTGCATGTGCCAATGCAACTCAATTGTTTCCCGCCTTTTGGGTAAGTTGTTGAGCCATGTCATACTCCTCAAATTGATCGACATATTGTTTTTTGGTTCCCTTACATCCTTGAGTGTTTGAAATGACTTCTACCCAAGCTATGAAACTCTCATGTGACTGGGAAACATTATTTTGCCAGGTTGTAGTTAGACTCAGAAGAAGATGCGGCCTCACCTGCAGTCCTACCCATTCATCACTGTATTGCTTGTCATTATTTTCTGACAATTGCCAAATTATTGTGATGATTACATCACCTTGTCTTATACTCCAACTTAAATTTTGAGGGGAGATAATCTCTCTCCTTTTTAATTGTAAAATCAGAGTATCCCACCTTCTCTCACAAGTCTGCCTTACTACTCAAAAATGCCGCTGACTATAGTCTTCAAATTCTTGTACACATTTTAGTAGGATTTTTGAATTATTTTCTCTAATACCATCCTAACAGTAAAGAGATCTGAAATAATTTCAAATGGCCATATCGTTGTGATGAGTAGGCCTAATGTAGAACCTGATGGTGTGAGTTGTTTGATTGAAAAATGTCCATTTTCTCTCCCCGCACAATTTGATTCCTAAGTAGTGACTGGAAGGCCTGTAACTGAAAATATCCCACAAAAAGGTTAATAAAGAAGTCAGGAACATTGGTGACTAGCATGTTGTGGAGGTAGGATTCACATAGCTGATTTTGTATGTCAGGAGTACTATCTTGATAAATTGATAGAAAGGTGTTACCATCAGGAACTTCATAAGGTTCGTGACTAATAATATTAGTAATTACCAAAAGTAAAATTGTTCTTGAACAAACATACTATAGGTAGAAGAAGGTTTCCTATAGGCCCAGAAGCTTACAGGACAAAGGAAAAACATAGTCCAAAAGAGATTGTAAATTCCTTTTCTCATTTGTGCTAGCCTCAAATTCTTCCTTTAATTTTTTGTTTTCCTTTTTTAAATTTTTTTTATGAAGAGATAATTGATTGAAATCATCCAAAATTTGAAGGCCTATATCTTTTTGTCTCTTTAGAATGCTAATTTCTACCTATAAAGCAATAATTTCTCAATAAATTTCTACCGTTCTCTGTGTGAACGCAATTTGCAAAGATAAATTTCTTTCCTGCATACCTTTCAATTTTTCTTTGAGGGAGGAAATTTATTCCACATAACACTTTGGTACATTATCTTCACATAACCCACATCTTACAGTCTCCATCGTAACCAATTCTGGAGTTGGGGTCTGTCTTTCAGGTACTAAGGGTATTTACAGAGCTACTTGAGTTGATTTTTGAAGATGTAGGCATGTCTGAGCACTGTGTGGCAGGGATAGTTATGGTGAATGCAACATCCTTAGAGTGGTCAGTAGGGAAAATCAACATACCAACCCCTTCCTTCTCATCCCGAATGGGAGAAAAATCAACATCAAAAACTTTCGGATGGGAATTTCTAGGTTTTTCAAAGTACATGACCATCGTGGCCTTAACAAAATAAAAAGGATAAAGTGGCAAGGTTCTCTTACCCTTAGAATTATGAGGCATAGAAGATGGGATCTACTAACTACCAAGTTCCTCCGCATTCTTCTGTGAAGGGTGAGAGGCTAACTCGAGCTTGGGTTGATTAATGGAAGATGGATACTTTTTGAGTTTCCTTGGTTTGGAACCCTCCCCTGCACTTATCTATTTAATCCTTATCTTCTGTTTGTAGAAAATTTGATGTGAGCAGAGAAATTGATTAATCCCTATGTGTCTTATCGCTGCCTTACCACCTCCATTCTTATATTTTTTTTCTTACTTTGATGACTGCATTGGCTAAATATTCAGGTAAATTTACCCTGAGTGCAGGGTTTATGTAGTCGTTCCTTAAATGAATTAGAATTTTTAGTGAATCTTCACCAAGCATAGATGGATGTTTGTCATAGATGAAGTATCTATTGACCCATTTAGTTACTTCTTTCCAAATTACAGGAAAAATTTCCCTCTTAATCCTGTTTTGAGCGCCATTGGAGGCGAGGATTACTTTTGGAAAAGCTTCGCCATCCTCATGAAATAGGGGAATCAAGTCCTTAAGAGGATCATTTTTCATAACCTTGAGACCAAAATCCGGTAAACAAAACAGTTCAGAAACAACCCGACTATTGATTTCCACTCGTTTCCCCCAAATGTGTGAATAGGTAGCTTCAAAATTTACCAAGAACTCATCCACTAAATTTTCTTACAAGCCTTCGAATTTCCTTATGAATTCCAGCCAACCGACATCATAAAATACCTAGGAAATTGCAACTTTCCAAATCAGTGGGTCTTGAGAGTTTGGTTTAGATTTTTTATTTTTCCCCATAGTGTAGATGAATCCAGATAGTGGAAAAGACAAAAATAAGGTTGTGTTCGAATGCATAGAGTAATGACATGAAGTGATTACAGAGTCACAATTTTCATACTCAGTTATAGGACTGATGCAACAGTGGTTGCAGGTACTCTGAACAATAGGAATTTTCTGGATGTGATATGTTGTAATTAATGAGTTGTGATTGTAAAGTTATATTCATGTTGCAATACATGTATAACCATAGAATAATGATATGTATTGTTGTTCGATGAATTGTTCTTTGTATATTTTGAAAATGGAATACCAATGTAATTATATTTTATAGTGTCGAATTGTCCCATGTGAAGTTGTGATAAATGTTATACCTATGTTATAAAGATATTAAACTAATCTTTTTCTATGTTAACTATTGGTTTATTTCCATTAACACCCATAATGCTAGGTAGAATATCCTCTCATTAAAACTAACAAAATTAAAAGAACGAGTTATAATGCCTATTGTACTTCCTCCTCCCATTTGAGTTGTTTTCTAGGGTATAAAACATTAATCGTGTTGATTAAATACTCTGACCTCATTAATCATATCCTTGTTTCGTACCTAAGATGTCTTATTAAGGACCATTTCCTTGATATTTTATGATGTGGTACATATATGTTGTGAAATCTATCATAGTGGGACGAGTGAGTTGATCATGTCTAGGTGTTGTAGGTCTGACCATATCATGAATAATTTAACCCCCCATCGTGAGTAATTTCCCTTGGTACCCTAGTGGGTGGCCAAAGCCTTGCAAGATAGTTGGTGGTTGTACCTACGATTGATCTCTTGTGAGATCTAATTTATGTGAGTGGAGACTATGTTTCAAATTACTTGCATATTTAACAAATAATTGAAATAGGTCCTTAGGAGGATTTTTTAATGCATAATATTATTTAGGATATCTCTCTTGTAATATACTCTTAATACTTGCGTGTCTAAGAGAAATGAAATGAGTTGGCTTGTGCGAGATCGTACTCCTTGTAGTATTTAATCCCTAAGTGTTATAGGAATTTCATTTTCTCTAAAATGATATTAATACATGACCAAGGTAACCCTGTAAATGTAATTAGTAAAAGGGTAAATAAGATTAAACTAAGAAATGAACTGCTACAAAAAAAATGGTACACATTTGAATGATGTCAAGACCAATTAAAATGTCAAATGTGATCATAAAATGAATGTAATAAAGATATATGAATTTTTTCAAACGTTGTAGTTGCAAGTGCGCTAGTAGGTCTGACTACAAAATATGGATGCCTATGTAAGGCATGTAATCTATTCACCTAAATTCCTGAGAGAAATGTTGCCTCATAGACTGCAATGAATAGAGGATATACACAAATGGGTTTATCAAAAAAGGCTAATAAACTTTTGAGCAAATAGAATGGGAAGGTGTAAATCTAAATTTTCCAGCTTTTTCTGCATCCTCCCAATCCATGCCTTTTAATTGGATGTCATTTAAAAAAAATAAATCTTGATCCTTTTGGTTTTCTGTGTTGGAGTTTTCCACTTCTATTCTTCTTGGGCACGAGTTATGTGCATATTCTTATATATGCTTGGTATTTTTCCTTTACCTAGCTCGGCATGGTTTTATCATTATGGGCTCTACCTTTCTACTCTGCTAGGATGTCATGTGGTATGTTAGCTTGACCTACATTATCATTTTGAGCTCCAGGTTAGCTCTATGAGTTCCTTGTGTTGTATTTAATTGGTTAGATATCGGTTAATGGTGTTTGGAGATCCTGTTGTTGTGGGTCTTTTTCATGATTTACTTCCCTGAGATCTACACTTGCACAGTTAGGTCATAGCTTCCTTGACCTGAAATTGCTTATGGTATTTCTCTCCTTAACTTGAGATATATCTTTGTTTTATTTGTGCCTTTTGTGAGAGTGGGATATGCTCATCTTGTTGTGATGAATTTCATCTCTCTGTGTTGTTTTGAACTTGATTCTACTTGAAATCCTATATTTTTCTTTAGCTGGGTCATGGTGACTATGTGGTTTAGCTTCCTGTGATGAAAACCTATCTCGCTATGTTCTCCTCTTGAGCTCTTACCTTGTGTTCAACTCATCTTTTCTTAGTGATTTTGCATAGGTCAGAGCTTGAGCTCTCGTTTATTAGCTTGACCTGGTTTTGTTTCAACTAGGCCATATTGTGAAAAGTGCACTGGGATAACAATGGATCAAGGAAGTAGATTCGTTCTTCAGGAAATGACAGACAAATATAGCATCATGGAATGCTTCATCTTCTAGATATGCACAAATGGTTTTATAGAAGAATCTCTTGAGACTTTCAAGAAAAGGAATTTGGGGAAGTGTTCCAGAGGCACCCAACCGTTCGAGGAAATGGCTTGTGGAGATGCAGAATCGGGCTCCACAGCTTTGGCTGATTCATTTCCCCTCAGGCATGGTCTCCTTACCTCCATCTTCTATAATTTTTGTAATTTGGTTCTTCATTTGACATTATATTAGAAACATTAAACTGCTAAGTAATTTTACAATTGTATATGTAACAAAAATTAAATAGTGTAAAGCAATAAAACCCCACCTTGTGATTTTTCAAAATTGTTTTACCATTTGAACATCAACTATGGTTGCCACCATAACCTCATATGGTATAACTCGGGTATCCGAATCAAGTGCTCGTGTCCACTAATATTGTCGAGAGTTAGATGATTCGTCAACTAAACATAACCCTTTTCTTTACTTGCAAAGTTGGAAAAACACCACATTTAGAGACTTGCTAAACAACCTTTTGAACCCCGTAAAAGAGAGGTCAAGTGTCGTATGTGTTCCTTGATATGAGGAGAGTCACATCAAGCTTTAGATTGACCCCAATCGACTATTTTTACTCTCTTCGCCGCTCCTCTAGGAGTCTTGTTACCCATTTTTGCACTCTCAAGAAGCTACTAAAACTGAAAAGTTGGGTTTTGTATCAGCCCATCGTTTGGACCCTGAACAACGAAATATTTTCCCTCCTTCACAAACCACTAGTATATTTACAAGACAATTTCCTAGGACCTTTAGTTTTGGTAAAAACACTCTTCTTGATAGTTTGGCAAAGGCATTTTTTAGGCCTCTGGTCATAGTTTGACTAGGTCAAAAATGGACCAATTACGACCGGTGGCTCCAGAAAACCTGTCACCATTTGAAAATTGTTTATTAGTTCTCAGTTCCGTCGACTCTGGTGAATTATCCATATATGGGGGAAATTGTAGGAATTTTATTGTTGCATGTTCATCCATCAAACATTAGTTTTGGATGTTGTTTTCTGAGCCCTCGAGCTAACTTTTGATCATTTGCAACTAGGCCAATTACGACCGATGGCCTCGGAAAATTGGCCACCAATCGTAAACCGTTCGCCAGTTTTGAATTTCTGTCACTTGTTGTGAATACTTGGTGTATAGGAGGACACGTAAAACTTACACATGGTATGTTTTCTCACCGGAAGACAACATTTGAAAGTGGTTTCTTAGCCTCTGAGCCTAAATTGAACGTTTTTACAACTAGTAGGAAAACGTAAAAAGTAAATTGTAGGACCCCTGTCAGTTTGCCAAACCACCGTGGAAACTTGTTGACACTTGTAAATAATTGTTTGAAACTCTATTGTGTGACTTGTTGTGTGAAATTGAACTTTTGGCAAAATAGTGTTTCTCTCTCTTCCCTATTTCTTTCTTTGTCCTTGGTTGAAAAAAAAAAGAAAAGAAGTGAAATGAAATAAATATGTGTCTCTAACCCTCTCCTTTTGAATGCAAAGTATTATTAGTATGTAAATGGAAACCAAAAACCTTAATTGTGTTAGATCTAGGTGGATGTCATGCCAGTGATTTATCGTTGATTTCATGCTCACATGGTTTTGCAGGATGCAAGAAAGATGACGAAAAGACGTGGTGTAATTCATTGTTTATTATTGCAATTTATATAGGTCATTGTAGAATGTATATATGTATAATGTATTTCCATGTCAGAGAAACATTTATATCTTAAATTTTGTAATATGTATGAGATGTTAGTTTTAGGGATACCTTGGGAAATGGGCATTTAATCATAGGTGCAATTTTAATTCATATTTACGTATGGTAAAAAGGTTGGATATATATATGTATATATAAATGAAATTGTAGAGGATATTTCAACATTTGTGAAGTATGAAAAGGTTTATAATTGAAGTTCTGTAAAATGTTAGATGTTAGGGTTAAGGGAAATGTTCCTCTACACATGGGTGTTATCTTGATCCTCAAATTTTGTATTGTAAATTTAGATATACATGTTAAATGAATTTGAATTTAAAATATTGTAGTGCATTTCCAGTGTTCAATAGACGATTAATTAATTAGTGTGTTGTATTCTTACCTTGTAAATGTAATAAAGATATTTAAACGAAACACTCAACCCTAATATAAGATTCATGCATAACTTGTCTTCATGTGTGATCCTTCTTACCATAGAAGAAATTGAAACTGTAGAATGAACTTAAACTTTGCACTTGATGAAACATTCTAGTTTAAGTAAATAAGACCCAATTTGAGTTATCGTCATAGTCGGTATGTTTAGCGACATTGTCGTAAACCCAATGGTTAGCAATGACATGGTCCAACTAAATTTTGGTGTAAGAAGAACTAACACTTTCTTAGGATCCTAGTGGACTACCTAGTCTTATGAAGATTGAAAGGAATTCCTTGTGGGATCTAGATGACACAATTGAGCTAGTGAAATAGTTATACTATGACTTAAACTCTTGTTAATGATCTCTTTAGATCCTCTCAACTAAATATGTTACCTTGGTGAGTGAAAATATAGTGCCTTGGTCTTTTATAGAGGCTTTATAGTGTAAATATGTTTTTACACATAAATCTGATCTATAATGGGGCATACAGCCCCGAGTTTAAATTGGAATTAAACCAAACCTCAGGTACTTGATTAGGAGGTTAACTTGTGGTTTATGTGTAGTTATAATGCTTCCAATCAGGTACTTCTTAAAGATGTTAGACAAGTACTTTCATAACTCTTTTTGTTATAAAGTGATGCCAATAAGATACCTAAGAAACAATGTAAACGAGATGAGAAACAAGAGTATATATGATAATGGTTTAGGAACAAATTTTCACTTAAAGTCCTTAAGGTTGATTTAAGCATTGAATTTTTGTTAAGAATGGATACAAATTGTTCTTGGTGGGACTAGGCATTTGAGCCAATATAGAGTCCACTAAAAATAAAATAAAATAAAATTATGACGTGTAAATGCTTAATTGACTCAAACTAAATTTGGAACTAAAACAATCATAGTATGAGAAAAAATGTGCTTCTAATGGAAGAAAGTTTATAGGAAAGGGAATCTTGAACCTTCACCTCCTTTGAATCATATTATTTTCCCTCGACAACTTCTGGTTGGTCCCCTTTCTTAATGAGGGTAAAATTAAATGTCAAACTATACATATTTTAAGAAACAAACCTTTAACATAAGAACGAGAGAATTAGGAACTTTGTATGAAATTTGAAATATGGAAATTACTTATGTAAATTATGGAGATTTTCGTAATGGATAAAGGGCCAACTTAAATGGTTGAACTGTAAGTTGAATGTGAAATGAATTAAGAATATGTAGGTGGAAAAAGGATAAAATTATTCTTACATAATAATGTTCTTGGAATGTTAATGTAACGAAGATGTAATCATGGTAATGATGTGTTGTGGGTTTGCCAATCCTTGGTCCCTTTCTTGTGGTTGGGTTATTGCTATATTCGTTCATTGGGTAAAGTGTGGCATCGACATGTATATGGTGTTTTCATGTGTCTATGTGATTCGATGACTTATGTAAGTGTCTTATGCATTGTTGAGTTTCTCTACTTGGAGCCCTTATGGTGTTGTGTAGTGAGCAATGTAAGTAAAAAAGGAGGAAATTAAATCTATGCTATCCACTTTAACACCGAAAATGATTAAAGACAAAAAAAGAATATTACAAGAAGAAGGGAGATATTTTCTGCAAGGCATACAAACCCACAACAAAAGCAACAAAGACAACCCAAATTCGAGAAAAATAAAGTTCTATTTCATGATATTTTTAAATCTAGAAAATGTAGCAATGAGTAGGATTATCTTTCCTAGTTTCCAGATTCTACCAGTCATATGGACACCCCAAAGACCTATAACAACTCTCCTCAGATCGAATCTCATCTCTTCTACTGGTTGGACGCTCAAGCTCCATTTCTATCCATGTTTAGCATGGGCAGAGAGCTCCATTTTTTAAGTGACATTTGACAGAAAAGGCTGTGGGCTCAAGGATTGCCATGACAACAGTAAAAAAACTAATAAGTTTAATAAAAAAGGACCAAGAACTTCAAAACATGTGAGACATGGGATGGGACAAAGCTAGACTCCACAACCTTGCCAACATCCTCAAATGGGATGGATGGAGCAGGGTATAGACATCCAACGAGCATAAAGGAACATGAATATTTGTTAGTTGTAGAAGAATATGCCTCAAAAAAGATGTATGAAAAGTGTGGGAGCATCCACGAAGCATGTAAACTATTGAAAAAATTCCATAAATCGATGGGGGGGGGGGGGTGTCTCATGGAATAGCAATGAATGTAGGCCAAGCACAAAAATAGTCTACAAAATAGCTTTGTTTACCCACCATCAACCAATAGGTGTCCAACCTTCATAGCTCCCATTGCCAGCATGAACGCAGCCAAGGCCAGAACCACATACACAGGTCACTAGAAGACAAGACTAGGGAAGGTTTGGAATGAATCCACCATAACAAGGAAGCGGCCAAAATAAGGAGTAAACATACAAAAAAGGAAAAACAGATCCTTGATGGAGATTGCAATTAATGCATGTGGCCAGCTTTAAAAGGGCAATTCCAACCCACCACAAAAAAACCAGGACCAAGCCTCAATAAATAAATGGATATAATGCGAGCGCCCAACCTCTAGATTGGGCGAAAAGACCACAAAACCAAGGAAACATGTTTCATTAAAGGAAGATATAGAATTGGCAAGGAAATCAAATCCTCCCACCAACTCATGCAGACAAATTCAAATCAGATGTGTAGTCCTTCCAAAACGTAGCTCCAGCAAGTTCATTAATAACAAATAAGGAAGGCAGGTCGGTGGGTGAATAATTAAAATTCATCACTAAATTGATAATTACAGATCAGGGCATTACATTCTCCTCCCCTTAAAAAAGCATCATCCTTGATGTGACATAAAAATGAATGAAGGAAAGTCAGTAAGCATCAAGGAACATATAAAGATGAAAGTAAACCCTATGGTTAAAATTTCAATCATTAAAGCACGAACATGGGGTAGCCTTAGAAATATTTTGACAGAATGTTTAACTTTCAAAGTTCTGTGAAGATTAGTAGTTCCCTATTATTCATTATTTAACTAGTCTCTTTCTATTTACATTATTTCCTAATTCAATTTCTTTGAAATTTCATTATGGTAGAGTTTTAGTTTATTCATTATTATGGGTGACCAACATGAACTGCTATCACAACACCCTACCAAAGTCATACACAACACTAAAGATTCACAAGCATAATTTTACATACTTTCATGATGGTACAACACCACAAGAGCTTAGCCAAATTATGGAAGAGAATAAGCATGGTCCACATAATATAGTACTTTTCACACATCTATGATTGACATAAAATACTCGAACAAAAGTGTACTATAATAACCAGAAATTTCCACAATTTCATAGATGAAGATTTCACATAACTCAAAACAATAGCTACAGGTACATAGTGTCAACAAGGGCATCAATGCCATATCCACAACATCACAAACATATCCAGCTAACATCATAACACCACAACTAAAACATCATAGCAACTTTGCATACCTTCCGAATCATTAATCACACACACACACAAATATCTTATGCATCCCTCAAGTCTCTTATGCCTCCCTCATGTCTCTTATGCCTGCATCTAGTCTCTTATGTCTCCCTCAAATATCTTATGCAAATCTCTTATACCTCCCTAAAATAGTAAGAAATAATTAAATTTTCCTTTTCGCTCCCCAAAGAGGCCGGTTTCCCTATGGCCCTAGAAACATAGAGTCTAGACACCCCTAACCCAAGTGACATAATAACTCCTAGTTCAACAACCTGCTAGTTATCTGTAACTTCTTAGGGTGTACCTATTGGTACCCAAATTGATTATCCCTCAGATGGCTGAGCAACATCACAGTTTTGATAGGAGGCTTAGAGGAAAGCAGAGCATGTTGTGTGTCTTTTTGTAGCCAGGGAGGGAATGAACCTTGCTCTTTGTCACTCAGATGTAGAGAAATGGGTAACACCCTTAAGAGGATTTGATCTATCCTCACTACTTTATGGTTGTAACTTTAAACCAGGGTGAGAGGACCCTTTTGTAGCCCACTGTTTGTAGAGGAGATAGAGATATCCTTCTTTGCAAAGTAATCAAAAAGACATTTAAGAAAATATGATCAATACAAAAAAAATCTAACTCTCACACGTTGTCACCCGAGATAATGGAGATATTTTCTAAGCAAGGTTCAGGCCACTAAAGACAATGAAAACTTGATTTATTCTGTATGTTTTGGTAATAGAGATTATGCATTTGTACACACATAGGACAAACATGGGTAGTATGGGTAGGATTGGTTTTTTTTAAATGAATTTTGGTGGGAGGTGAGGATGAGTGGATTTTGACTCGCCAGATCTTTGAGAGCTTTTACAAAAATAGAAGGCCTGACCAAGAGAATGCTTTAAAATCTACTAGAATGTTCCTTTAACTAGAAGGTGTGCTTTCAGTGGAGGCCCATATCAACACGTTTTCATACAAACTTTAAGGATCCAAAATGAAGGCTCAAATTGAAAGACTTAATTAAACGCTATCAACCTCTATTTTATCATGCCTAAGATACCCTCAAAGGCTAACAAAAAATATTAATCATCATGCTTAGAGTGAAGTGATTTTAAAATTTTTTATTTCACTATCAAATGAAATCTCTTATGATAAATGAAATTACAAGTGACACCGAACTATCACAAAGCTAAGATCTTGTGTGATTCACAGAGATTTAAATGTAAGATTGCAATGGGAACAAGAAAAACTATTTGCAGAAATTTAGAAATGAAGCAGACATAACTTTGATCAAAATTGACACAGATTTACTCAAATTTGATTAAATTTATTAATAGAGGAAATTTTCTAGAACAATCTCAGATCTTGTAAATGGTTGTACACTCGCAACCACTTTGACATGATCAAATTTAACTCAAAAGAAATAAAAAGGTTCCTCAGGTAATCTCTCAGAAAAAGTGGGCTCTGTCAAATTTTTTCCCTCAGGAATTAGATTCTGACCTCTAACACTCCAACCATTTGCACAAAAAAATCATGCAATTTATAATACTTCATTTACAATAGAGTTTCCCCCCCAAAACTAGAAACATTCAAAGCACCATTGCGTGTGACGACCTTGATCATGACTCCCAGAATCAGATTTGTAAAAAATTGCCAGGTGTGCAGAGGGAAAATCTCTCCAAATATTTCCAGCATTCAATTCTTCACCTGGTAATTCATTCTTCATCTCACGCACCAACTACTTCCTCCTCCAATCTGTCAAATCTGGTTCTTTGCATGCCAAGGAAGGAAAAATAGGAAAATCAGATCGAGGCCAATAATCAGATCACATCTTAATGGTAAAAGATGTTTTCATATTTTTTCCCACCGAACCAAGATATCAACAGGTCTCTTGCGTGCCAAGGAAAGAAAGATTAGGTCAAATCCGATAGTCAGATTGCATCTTTAATGGTGAAATACGTTCTTAGACCTTCCCCACCAAACCAGGATACCAAATTAATGTTCCTCTTCATTTGGCATGTAGGAGACTCCAAGAAATGAAAAAAAACCATAAAAATTTACATCCCCAGGAGCTTTGAAGCAGAAATGGTGGAAAATAAGATACAGATGCATAGTTGCTATTGATCTCTCTTTTGAATCTGGACTATCCACACGAGAGATCTGAGTTAAGACAGGATTGGGGGTTCGTTTTTTCTTTTTAAACCTTTTGGAAAAAATGCAAAATTTCTCAATTTTCTCCACCCCTCCGCCTTTGAAAAATAGGCTTGGCACGTGTCCCTATGTGGGTCCCAAAGGAACCATGGAAAAATTATGCTATTTCACCCATTCTTGGAAAAAGGAAAATGTTCCCATTTTTCCTTGCTGCTCTGCCCTTCTGCCATTGGTTGAAGCAAATTTTGACTATTTTCTATTGGGCTTGTAGGTTCATTTTGATGACTTTAATATTTTAAATAACAAGGGACAAAAAATCCAAGTTGGCCCCGATGGCCTGCCTCCTTGCCTCTTGAATCTTTAAACCGCCATGCGTCTCGATGGCGCATCTTGAGATGGTCCCCAAAAGTAGAGACCCTGAATGAAGCATAGGGTCACCATGTGTCTTAGTCTAGCAACATCTGTTAAAAGGATTGAGAGTTCAGCAGAAGGCGCCATGTGTCCAAGGTCTGAGACAATCTTCTTCATCCGTTGAAAAGTCTAAGCAAAAAGTAGAGTGAGTGGAAATCTCCAAGTGTCCTCCTGGTGCTTCTTTAAAATAAAACTCAAGGGCTGATCCCCAAACATGCGGTTCCTCCACATGGTCCCTCCACGTAAAGGAAGGCCTAGTTGTCTTTATGGTGCAACTTGAAGATGGTCCCCAAAAGTGGAGACCCTGAATGAGCGTTGGCTCACCACGTGTCCCAAGCCTTAGAAAATTTCTGTAAAAATTTTAATTCCCCAGTAGAGCTGACGAAAGCCTCCACCTGTCCCTCTATTGCATTTGTTAAGGTGGGACCCAGAGATAAATATTTCAAATGAGTGCTAGCCCACCACGTGTCCACGACCCTCCAAAACTAGATTAGCTACATGAAACATTTTTCTAAGTCCGGGTAAAGTAGCGAAATCCTCTACGTGTCCTCCTGGCGCAACTCCAAGGCTAAGCAAAAAGGTGAGTCTTCAAACGAGTGCCATTCCTCCATGTGGACAATTTTTGGGTTAAAACGATCCAAAAGTTTAGAGTTCCCCACTGAGCCGCATCCAACCAAAAGGGCCACATTTCCATTGATGTAGAGCTTTAAAATTGACTGGAGAAACACAACCGTCAATCTGTAAAAATGCACGAAAACCACTATTTGAGCCCAGAGATGAAATTTTCTTCAAGGGAAGAGAAATTGTAAATGTTGTAAGGTTCACACATGACCCCTGAGCTATATCCATTCACATTTCTTCAATTACCTGGGACAAAATTGTCAGGGACAACAATACACGACTGCGGAGAATGGAAGGGAAGGAACAACTTGAGTTTTTACACCTAATTTATAGACACCTTCAAATAGATGGAGAAATGAAGAAAAAATCCTAGATTTCTTAGTGACCTTCGACCAAGGAGGGACTAACCATGGCAACCAACTGGAGGAAATAGTCCTCAAGTACCAACATGGGGAGACAAAAAACGTTATAGAGGCCACAAACTGAGGGATTTTAATGGAAAACAGGGTGAGACTAACTCGAGCACAAACATCAGCTCCAACTTGGGGATGGGCACTCCCTGTGAGTGCCACAAGAACCAAATAATAGACCTGTTAGTGTGGATTCACAACAATCCCTAGATGTTTATCAGATTTCTAGTTTGATATTTGGACATCCAATGTGAATGCACAACAACAAAATCTTTTCCCCAAGTGTGGGACTTGCAAAAGATGGGAAAAAAATCCCCAGATTAGAGGTTGGTTCCTCAACTCCTCTGATTAGATGTATGACTTGAAAATTGCAGAGGTTTAAACTCAAAATCCTACTCTAAATTCCAAGGGGACAGAGATAGAGAATGCAAAAGAAATAAAATTAATACTAACAAGGTGATACACCAAAGGAGTGGTGAACATTTTCCTTCTGTAAATTGACACAGATCACTGAAATGCAAAAAAACATCATGCAAAAAGTACTAAACTATAAAGAAAGATCATAAATGAAGCAAACAACACATACAAAGGACTAAAACTCATTCACAGAGCTTTCATTGTCATTTCCAATATAAAAAATACATGCATTGCAACAGCAGAGAGGAAAAAAACATATTACAGTCTTGGAAGAGGTCTCATAATCCAAAAAATCACTTTTTTAGGTGAAAGAGGGAGCTTGCAAAACACAAAAATGTCCAACCTTTTACCAAATGAGCCAAAACTGGCTTTTTACAATAAAAAATGAGCTCAGAAAGGAGAAACGTGGGAAAATGTGAGTGGATGCTTCAACCACCAACTAAAATTGTATTAAAATAGCATGGGTTGCCCTTCCAAACCATTCACTGAAATTTTTGACCATGCTGGGAGAGAATGCGAGCCATACTTCATTAAAAATGGTGGTTGAAATGTTAGTTCCGTTCTTTTCTCCATGCCAGAGGCGTTTTCCATTTTTATCTCTGTAAACTCCATCAAAATAGAAATTTGATCCCTCCAGCATGTAGATAATTTCACCAGCTTTCCAACGCCACCAAGAACATGAAAATATGAGACTTGGATCAAAAGTTATGCCCTTCTGAAGATTTGAGGGCAAAACTAGGGCAAATTTGAACTGACAGGCCAAAAATTCAAAATTTTCCCTCTTTTTTGACTTTGGGAAAATTTCCCCAAAAATCTCCACCACATGAAGCTCTAAGGACACGTGGCAAGTTTTTATTGGTCACAGGATTTTCCCCAACGTTTTTTGCACCTTTTTGATCTTTGGAAAATTTTCCAAAAAGTTTTTGCTGCCTCGATGTTCTTGGGACACGTGGCATGTTTTGATTGGTCACGAGGGAGCGCTTCCAAATTTTCCTCTGACTGTGTCCATTCCCTGAATGGGACACATGGTGCCTTGACATTAGCATGGGCCTGGCAAGCTCTTCTCCCCCACAGGTCTACCTTAACGTTTTTGCCGACCCCCTGGACACGTGGCAACTGTCGATTGGCGCAGGCCTGTGTGGTCGGTCCTTTGTTTCAATATTTTCCATCGCTTGGCAAAAAGGAAAATTTTCCCTAATTATCCCATCGTTTGATGCCCCTGAGGCATGTGGCACCCTCCAATTGGTCCTCAGGCCTGTGCTTTCCAAATTTCTCCTTGCGCCAATCCTTGGAAATTTTTTCCATTTCCTTCCGCTGAGCCAAACCCCATTGCTCCTGAGGACACGTGGCCTCCTCCCACTAGTTGGAAGGCCTTTGGGCCAAAAAATTTCTTTATGCACCCCACCAAATTTTGATGAGAATTTTCTAAGTTGCCTCCGCCCTTGCCGTTCCGATGCCATGTGGCACATCTTGATTGGCCGCGGGACTCTCATGGGAAAATTTCCCCAAAAATCTCCGCCAGGCCATAACTTGAAAAATACAAGGAGTTAGGAGGAAAAATTTACCATTCTGGAAAGATGAGAAGATTATCTATCCAATGAAAATATTTCCAGAACATTTTGAGTTCCTGAAAAGTAAAAAATTCAACTGAGGCACAAGGGAGGGAGGAATGAAGGAAGTTAGCCAAAAAAAAGCAAGGGGCTTATTTTGGATAACAAGACCAAGTGCTAAAAAACATCCATTGGGAAAAGGAGTCATCTTGCAAAGTATAAAATCAGAACCATCTCCTAAAAATGAACCAAGGATCCAGCAAAACCAGGTCACACTGAGGACGAGAATGAGGAAAAACACAAAAGACAGAAAGCAACCAACAAAATGCACACTATACAAATGATGCTACACCTTGATTCTGGGGAATCAATCTAGGAAATGTTTCAAGTGCCTACCGTTAATAGGTAATTCAAGTAATTCACCATCCAAGTCTTTCAAGAAAAAGGTATGTTCACCAATCCGAATGTCAATGGAGTAATGGCCCATCCATAGTGCATCAAATTTACCATGTTTTCCCTTGTCTTCATGTCTGTTATCCCACAACAGCACAAGATCTCTAATGTTGAAAGCTCTGGGAGTGACCTTCTTGTCAAATAACTTCTTCATTTTTTCTCTAAAATTCACATGCCTTCGGTGAGATTCTCTCCTTTCTTCATCAAGTTCATTAATCTGGTTAATGTGAGCCTCATATGGACTAACTTCTTTATCTTCTAGTTGTTAAATGAACTAATATGAGGATAATTACATATGCAGGGGCAACAGAGCTTGAGTTTCATATACCAGTTCTAATGGAATTTTTCTAGTGGATCTTTTAATAGTAATTCTGTTAGCCCAAACAATGAACTTCAGTTGCTCACCCCATTTCCTTTTGTTTAGCTCTAAGGTTCTCCTGATGATTTTTTAATAAATTTTTATTGTTGGACTGTACTTGTCCATTGCCTTGGGGGTTGTAGTTGGAGGCATGTGTCAAATTGATCCCATATTCTTTACACATTACCACCAAAGGTTTAGCTCTGAAGCTCATGGCATTGTCAGCAAAAATTTTAATAGGCACTCCAAACCTGTAAATGATATGGTTCAACATAAATTCCATGATGATTTGGTGTGTTTCTCTCTTGGTGGGGATTTCCTCCACCCGCTTAGTGAAGTAATCAGTGGAAACAAGAATCCACTTATGGCCAGCACTTGAAGGGTCTAAAATCTCACCAATGAAATCCATTCCCCATTGCTTGAACGAGGCTTCAATTGATACAGGCTGCAAAGGAAGGGAGCCTGAAGCTTTCAATCTTCCAGAAAAATGCTGACAACTCTCACATATTCTAACCAACAAAGTTGTATCCTTGAAAAGATTTGGCCACCAAAAAATGGCCCTCAGGATCTTATGCGTTGTGACTCTTCCAACAAAATTCCCCCCACAAACTCCTCCATGGAGATCAGAAATTTTCTTGGGGGATTCATCTTCAGTAATGCAACTTAAGAGGACTCCCTCGGGGTTCTTCCAAGCTAACCCAAAATCAGTGATGACATATTTCTGGGAAGCCAACTTAAGAGATCTTTTCTGATTTTTACTCAAATACTCAAGGCAATATAGATGTCTGAGATAAAAAATTATATCTTTGTACCATTTAGAACTCACCAACTTTTCAAGGACATCCACCCTTCCCTCTTCTACCTCATTCACCTCAATAGTTTGCAGGTTTCTCTCAGCCATAAGTTTAGGTAAGCCCAAAACCCTTACCAATTTTGTGGTTTGGATATCCATGTCATATTCATGCAACTTGTTCACTCATCTGCATATTTTTCTTAATATCTCCATATCTGATAAGACATCTTTTACCATGGTGTGGGGAACGTAAGAAACAATTTTAGAGCTCAAAATATAAGGTTTGAATTTTTTTTTTGCTTTTACCAAGGAAAATGCTTAATTCTCCATAATGATTTACTTCAACTCATCCCCTTGCAATGCCTTATTGAAAAAGGCAATTGGTCTCTCAGCCCCTTCATTATCCTTCTACAACAAGACAGATGCAATAGTGTTCTATAAAGTAAAAGAAAATATTTGAAAAGGCTTCTTATAATTTGGGGCTGCTAAAACAGGGGCATGCTTTAATGCTTCTTTGATTCCATTGAAAGCCTAAATGACTAGCCTCTTCCCATTTGATAACTTGGTCCTTCTTTAGCATGCAAGTAATCAGAATGGTCAACTCAATAAAGTTTGATATGAATCTCCTGATAAAAGTTTATTTTCCTAAAGAAGGAATGAATTCCCTTCTTGGTTCTTGGAATTGGGACCTTGCTAATGGTCTCTACCCTCTCAAGATCGATCATGACACCATCCTTTGACTACAATGTGACCAAGAAACTTGGCCTTTTACACTTAGAAATGGCACTTCTTTGGAGTGAGTGAAATTCCATACTCTCTGCATCTTATCAGCATCTTTTCTAAATGTTGCAGTTGATCACTTCTTCTTCCTAGAGAAAACTGTCACATCATCCTGATACATAACAATGAAGTCTTTTATATATCCTTAGAATGCTACATCCATTGCTCTCTGAAAATTAGCTCTAGCATTCATCAGGCCAAATGAAATCCTCACATACACATAGGTACCCCATGGAGTAGTGAAAGTAGTTTTGATTCTCTCTGATTGCTTCACAACTACCCGGTTATACCCATAGAAACCATCCAAAGTAAATAACAACTCAGAGCCAGTAACCAACTTAAAACATGTTAGCCATGTTTGGTAAAGGATAGTTATCATACATTGATGCTCTGTTCAGATTTCTAAAATCCACACATAGCGTGATATCACCATTCTTTTTTCTATTTGGCACTAAGTTTGCAACCCAAGAAGACTACCTTGTTGGCTGAATGATCCCTCCACCCCTCAGTTTCCTCAGCTCTTCTTGCATCTTCACAGAGAGGAGTGGATTAATCGGCCTCTGCTTTTGTTTGAATGGTTTTGCATTAGACTCTAAAGGATTTTCATGCTGAAATAAATCCTCCCTGTATGCCTTCAACTCAGAATAAGACCAAGCCAAGCAGTCTTGGTACTTTCTTCAACAACTAGACATAAGGATTATTTTTCCTCCTTGTTCAGATTGGTTCCCAACCAGATCTTCCTTGGTTTCTCCTTTGTACCTAGGTCATGTTCCTCAACATCCCTTGAGGTTGCTATATGCCTGTTGAGAATGCAATAAACATTATCAAAGTTTAATTCAAGAGAAACCAATCCTATAGGAATGGTATTAGTTTTAAGTTGGATGACATCCTTTGCCAAACAAAGTTTCTTTACCCCCTGCTACACACTCCACTGAATCCAAATAAATACACTGATAAAAAAAAATCCCCATTTTTCTATAGAAAGCTTTTGACCTGAGCATCATCATAAAATTTTTTTCCAATGTTTAATGTTGTCAGGGACATATGGCCTTGTTAACACTTCAACATCATATTCACAATATGCGGACATTACAGAAATATCAAACTAAGATCCCAAAATTGTAAGCTTTTTCTTCCATAACATTGAACTTCCTATCATGATGCACAATGTTAAATGAATCAAACATCTAAATCAAGTCCTCAGACTGCATACTTGTACTATTTCATTCTCTGATTCTTAGTAGCATAAAGTTTTCAGAATTGTTTAACAATGAGTTTTGAATCTCTCTTAACAATGATGTCTTAAACATAGTATTTCTAAGAAATTCTCAAACCTGAGAACAATGCTTCATACTCAGCAATGTTGTTAGTACACTCAAAGTTAAGTTTGAAAGAAAACAACAAATTCTTCCAAGCTTGGAGAAATCATGACTACACCGGTAGCATTTCCAAATTTGGAGCAAGCTCCATCAAAAAACAAAGTCCATGGATATACTACTTGTTCAAGACTCTTACGTTGATCCATTTTGTTCTCTTTCCCATCAGCAAATCCAATAAAGTTATCAACATCAACACTTGTGTAAAAAACTTCATAAGATGCATTGTTAGGATCCTTCAATGAGGTGTAACATCTTCTTTTCTCCATACAACTTAACAAGGACTGCCCTCAATTAGGATGGTGGAATATGAAATATCCATTTGAACACTCTCACGCTAACACTTGCAGCCCATTTTCTAGACAACAGCATACCCCACTTGGCTAGGCAATCAACAACAACAACATCAAGTTTCAAGTTCCTTCACCTAGATAAGATGTAAGTTGTACCACTAGACCTTTCACACATCCCACCACTAGAACCTCTCTGGAATCCATGGACAGTGCACTTCACATATGCTGTTGTTATTTTGATATCCAGTTCATTCTTGACCTCTAGAGGCATGATATTGCATTATGCTCCTGAATCAAACACAACATTTGTGTAGCAATCTGTCCTTAATAATAAGAGTGGTGAAGAATCGATCTACATTTAGCTGAGATACTCTACCAAGAATGTTCCTAAATAAACCTCAAGTGGTTCATCTAGCTCTTCTGATGCTAGTGGTTTTTCTATCTCTTCACTGATTGGAGGAGTCTCCACAATGTTTACATTTCTGCCTGGGGTACTCTTCTCTTCTTTTAATCCTAAGTACTAAAATTCCCTCTTCTTGTGCTCAGGAATCCTAAGCATCTCAAAAATTGGAACACTAACTTTTATTTGACTCAAAACTTCGGCAATGTCATATGGAACACACTTTGGCAAGGCAACATTAGAAGGGAGATTGATAGACTCATCAGATAACATGGTATTTTTGACAGTTTGAGCATGAGGAGAAGTATGAATCTTTTTTGGGATAGAAAGGCCTTTGGAGGGTGTATCTTTCTTAGGAATCTCTTTAGGAATAGTTGAAAGCAATGGAGTTTTAGGTTTTTCTTGAGGCCCTGCTCCTTTGACAACTCTACTCCTAGTACTATAATCCTTTTCTTGAGCAACAACAACATTCATCAATAAATTCTTATCCTAAGATGGGATTCCTCCATCATAATTATTTATCATTAAAGCTCTTAAATATTCAAAGTCATTATTGGGTAATTCAAAATCTTGTACAGTATCTATTTCTAAAGTATGAGAGGGAGGAAGAAGAGGTACCCGATGAATGCAATCCCAAAAACCAGCAGCAGTTCTAGCACTTATTACCTCAGTTAAAGTTGCTCCTTGATGTGAGCTTGTAGAGCACTCCATCATACATGCATCATCATCTGTGTTATCATCAACAACTTCCTCTTCTTCTTGCTGATCTACTTCACATGGAGTATGGGGCATGAAACACTTGTCACACCAATCAATTACATCTGTTTCTTGAACAACAACAAATCTGACAGCCAAAGGATCAGACACCATTCTGCTTTCCCTAGATTGGGGATGTCTATTTGTAGATCCCATGGGTCACTTGCCTCTTTCATCTGATCTCTGATCATTTCTAGGATGATTGGTAAATCTGTCTTGTCCTTGTTGCTTATACTGACCTTGTGAACTCTGTCCAATTCCTTTCTCTTCCCGGGCTAATTTGTATGTGATTTCTTTGACAGCCCCTGCCAGAGTTTTAATAACTTCCTCAAGATCCACACTCTTTCTTTCTTGAGGTTTTTATGGGTTTATCAGTTTAACACCCTCCCTCTTAGGAGGTTTTCCAATGGCCTTAATGTTTTTCTCAATTTACAAAGCCATAGTAAATACCTGCCTCAAATTGGTAGATTTTTTTTTCCCTCAAGTAATAAGTAACTTTCTTATCAAATGCATCTGGATACTTTATAAAACAAGACCCATCACATGGCCTTAAAATCACAGGAAATCTCCTCAATGTCTTATTAAATCTAGTGTTAAAGTCATGCACGAACTCATTAGGATTATTTTTGATATTCTCAAATTCTGACAGAAGAAACCTAGGATCCATTTTGTCACCATACTTCAATCTAAATGTATTATTCATCTCATTCCAAGAATCAATGGAATTATCAGGAAAATCTTTATACCAGTCCCTTGCATCTTCCTCCAAAGTATGGATAAACAATTTGATATATACATCTTCAAATACAATCTCAAAGTCTTCCATCATGTTGATAAAGAGCTTTAGATGCTGATCACCAGTTATAACATTATTTCCTCGGAACTTTGGTAGTCTATTTCTTACATCTTGGGGAACTGCACTAGCACTTAGAGAATATAATAAATGTTTACCAGGGCCTGAGTATGAACTGTAATCACAATTTCCCTGACAACGGTGCCAAAATGGTGTTGACGGGCCAAATGTATACGAAATGGCAGAAAATCAGTAAATCAGTCTCAGTAACATAAATCAGTTCCCAACAACAAAAATTAGTTCCCTGGTAACAGAAATTAGGTCCTTAGAAATGGTGCCAGAATAGTGTTGGTACCCAAATTGTTTCTCCCTTAGACGACTGAGAAACATCTCCATTTTGATAGGAAGGTTAGAGGCAAGCATAGCACGTTGTGTTTCATTTTGTAGCTGGGGAGGGAATGTAACTTACTCTTTATCACTCAAATGTGGAGAAATGGGTAGCACCCTTAAAAGGATTTGATCTATCCTCACTACTTTATGGTTGTGCCTTTAAACCAGGGTGAGAGGACCCTTTTGTAGCCTGCCATTTGCAAAGAAGACAGAGATATCCTTATTTGCAAAGTAATCAAAAATACCTTGAAGAAAATATGATCAATATAACAAAAATCTAACTCTCACGAGTTGTCACCCTAGATAATGGAGATATTTTCTAAGCAAGGTTCAAGCCACTAAAGACAATGAAAACCTAATTGCTTCTCTATGTTTTGGTAACAGAGATTATGCATTTGTACAAATACAGGACAAACAGGGGTAGTATGGGTAGGATTGGTTGCTTTTAAATGAATTTTGGTGGGAGATGAGGCAAAGTCGATTTTGACTCGCCAGATCTTTGAGAAATTTTACAAAAATGGAAGGCCTGACAAACATAATGCTTTAAAATCAACTAGAATGTTCCTTTAACAAGAAGGTTTGCTTTCAGTGGAGGCCCAGATCGACATGTTTTCATACAAACTTTAAGGATCCAAAATGAAGGATCAAATTGAAAGGCTTAATTAAACACTATCAACCTTTTTTTTATCATGCCTAAGATACCCTCAAAGGCTAATAAACAATCTTAATCATCATGCTAGGAGTGAAGTGATTTTAAACTTGTTTATTTCACTATCAAGTGAAAGCTCTTCTGATAAATGAAATTGCAAGTGCCACAAAACTATCACAAAGCTAAGATCTTGTGTGATTCACAGATATTTCAATGTGAGATTGTAATGGGAACAAGAAAAATTGTTTACAGACATTTAGAAATGAAGCAGACACAACTTTTCTCAAAATAGTCATAGATTTACTCAAATTTGATTAAATTTATCAACAAGGGAAAGTATCTAGAACAATCTCAGAGGTTGTCAATGGATGTACACTCGTAACCAACTTGACATGATCAAATTTAACTCAAAATAAATAAACAGGTTCCTCTAGTAATCTCACAAAAAAATTGGCCTCTGTCAAAATTTTTCCCTCAAGAATTAGCTCTCAACCTCTAACACTCCAACCATTTGCATAATAAATTCATGCAATTTATAATACTTCATTTACAACAGAGTTCCCCCCCCAAAAACAAAACAAGAAACATTCAAAGCACCATTACGTGTGAAGACCTTGATCGTGACTCCCAAAATCAGATTTGTAAAAAATTCGTTAGGTGTGCAGAGGGAAAATATCTCCAAATATTTCCAGCATTCAATTCTTCACCTAGTAAGTCATTCTTCATCTCGCGTGCCAACTAATTCCTCCTCCAATCTGTAAAATCTAGTTCTTTGTGTGCCAAGGAAGGAAAAATTGGAAAATCAGATTGAGGCCAATAGTCAGATCACATATTAATGGTAAAAGAAGATTTCATATTTTTTCCCACCAAACCAAGATATCAATAGGTCTCTTGTGTGCCAAGGAAATAAAGATCAAGTCGAATCCGACAGTCATAGTACATCTTTAATGGTGAAATACGTTCTCAGACCTTCCCCACTAAACCAGGATACCAAATTAATGTTCCTCTTCATTTGGCGGGTAGGAGACTCCAAAAAATTATAAAAAACAGTAAAAATTTGCATCCCTAGGAGCTTTGGAGTAGAAATGGCAGAAAATCAGATACAGATGCACAATTGTCGTTGATCTCTCTTTTGAATCTAGACCTTCTACGTGGGAGATCTAAGTTAAGATGGGCCTGGGGGTTCCTTTTTACTTTTTACACCTTTTGGAAAATATGCAAAATTTCTCAATTTTCCCCGCCCCTCCACCTTTGAAAAATAGGGTTAACACATGTCCCTATGTGGGTCCCAAAGGAACCATGGAAAAATTCTTCTATTTCACCCATTCTTGGAAAAAGGAAAATTTTCCCATTTTTCCCTACTGCTCTGCCCTTCTGCCATTGACTAAAGAAAATTTTGACTATTTTCTATTGGGATTGCGGGTCATTTTGATTACTTTAATATTTTAAATAATAAGGGGCAAAAAAACCAAGTTTCCCTCGATGGCCTGCCTCCCCACTTCTTGAATTTTCAAACCGCCACGTGTCTCAATGGCGCATCTTGAGATGGTCCCCAAAAGTAGAGACCTTAAATGAGTGCAGGGTCACAACGTGTCTTAGTCTGGAAGCATCTATTAAAAGGCTTGAGAGTTCAGTGGAAGGCGCTATGTGGCCAAGGTCTGAGACAGTCTTCTTCAACCGTTGAAAGTCTAAGCAAAAAGTAGAGTGAGCGGAAACATCCAAGTGTCCTCCTGGCGCTTCTTCAAAATAAAACTCAAGGGCCAATCCCCAAACATGCATGGTCCCTCCACATGTCTTTATGGTGCAACTTTAAGATGGTCCCCAAAAGTGAAGATCCTGAATGAGCATGGGCTCACCACATGTTCCAAGCCTTAGAAAATTTCTTTAAAAATTTTAAGTCCCCAGCATATCCGGCGGAAGCTTCCACTTGTCCCTCTATTGCATTTGTTAAGGTGGGACCCTGAGATAGATCTTTCAAATGAGTTCCAACCCACCACATGTCCACAGCTCGCTAAAACTATATTAGCTGCATGAAATTTTTTTCTAAGTCTCGGAAAAGTAGCGGAATCCTCCACATGTCCTCCTGGTGCAACTCCAAGGCCAAGAAAAAAGGTGAGTCTTCAAATGAGCGTCATTCCTCCACATGGAAATTTTTTTAGTTAAAACAATCCAAAATTTTCTAAAGTGCCCCGCCGAGCCACATCCAACCAAAAAGGGTCACGTTTCCACTGATGCACAACTTTAAAAGTGATTGGAGAAACACACCCATCAAGTCGTAAAACTGCAGGGAAACCACTGTTTGAGCCCAGAGATGAAATTTTCTTCAAGGGGAAAGAAATTGGAAATGTTGTAAGGTTCACACATGACCCTTTGAGTTGTATCCATTCACATTTCTTCAAGTACTTGGGACAAAATGGTAGGGACAACAACACACGACTGCGAAGAACGTAAGGGAAGGAATAGCCTGAGTTTTTATGCCCAATTTACAGACACCTTCAGATGGATGGAGAAATGAAGAAAAAATCCTATATTTCTTAGTGACCTTTGACCAAGGAGGGACTAACCATGGCAAATAGCTAGAGGATAGAGTACTCAAATACCAACATAGGGAGACAAAAAATGTTACAGAGGCTGCAAATTAAGGGATTTTAATGTTAAACGGGGCGAGACTAATTCGAGCACCAAAAATATCCCTATACAAGGAAGCGGGTCCATAGGTCCCACCATTCCATGGTTCATCCCATGACCCTTTTCCACACATCACAACAATATAACCAACATAACAATCTAATTCAATTGCCAAGTGGCAAAGTACAAGCCTTGAGCAAGGTGGTAAAATTTTAATTTAAAAAAAAAAGAGGATCCAAATCCTAGTTAAAAAATGTCCAAATAGCCATAGTGCAAAAATCCACATGTTAATACCAAAAACCAAGAAAATTCCCAAAATATAAAACATGGCAATCAAGAAAATTGTTGGTCCTTGCAGAAATAAAATAAAAAGTTCAATTTACAAATAAAATACATATATAAGAATAACACATTACGATGACTATGTGGCCTTATCTAGCCACCAATGGGGTACTCAACGAGTTGTTGGCACTTAGAGCATCGATCCTCAACTCATAAAATAACATATCAATAGTACAACTGTCATCATCTCTATCTAAATCATCCCACCACCACTTCAACAAGGCTAAACACAGTCATAACTACACTTAGGTTGCATCCATACAACAACCATAAGGAGAGAGAGAAGGAGGAGCATATGCCATCATCTACAGAACCTAAAGTCATCTTGAGTTACTGGCCTCATGGTACACATTCCCTCACTCCAAACATACACTTTTAACGATTTCCCTCAGGGTCGGTTAGCATAAGGTTCACAACATAACATACAACTACATCACTAATACAATGGTGGTTCACACACATTAACCATAACATCCTACACATGGTACCGATACAGGGTAAATCACCTACATAACATTCAAATTTTTCAACACACCACATTACCATATGCTGCAATGAAAGTGCATTCACTTTACGATAGGGATCATATACTCACCATATGTTGCTAAATAACGACATATACCATTACATATTACACAATTTATACCTATGATGAGCACAATAACAACCTAAAGTCAATTCCAATACAACATGGTGATATTCACATTTCTTTACAACATGATGATGACATCACAATACAATCAAATTCACTTTACACCAATTTTTTTTCATGCAATCAATACACCTTCATATCACATAATGCCAAAAATCTCAAAAAGTTTGCAATCCATAATAGCATCCCTTTCATAAACACAACATGATGGTACATCACACTTGAACTCTTAGATAATTCATGAAAAGGAGGAATAATACTCTCATCTCCAACACAACAACATGCTAACAGTTACACACTAAGTGCCATACACAACATGTGTGCTCACAATTTCACAATTACGACATAATTCACATCACACTTATATCACATTACTCTTCCAATATCCACCACAATCATGCAACACCATCACAACTCCAATTTTTCCTAGAGGTTCGAGAGTATGAACCTCTGCTCTGATACCAAGTGGAACACCCACTTAAAACACATACCAGAACAACACGATAATAGACGAATTTTTTTTTTTTTAGTTTCTTGGAGTTTACAAGACAACATAGGTGACCAAAAAGGCTACAAACAAACTCTCAATAAGCTTGACATGACATTGACCACATAGCCAACAAGGAATCATACAATACCCATCACAGATAACTCACTTTTTGCTTCGATAAGGCACAACGCAAAAGTCAAACCACAATACATGGTTACAATTAAGGACATCTCACGGTGTAAAATATTTTTAAGGTTATTTATTTACTAAAAATTTCTTTCAAAACATGACTTATGGTCTAGAAGGTTTATGTTATGATTCATACAATTCTTCTTACAAAGGTGAACTTCTTTCTTTTATACTATAGATTAATTAGCTTAAGATCAAGTTTTCTGAAGGAGGATCATTTGATAATATAACAAGAACTTACTTAATTCGTTGATTTAAGAACATTTGCCATTTCTCACAAGGTTAATTAATCTTACTCAATCCACTGAAACTTGTTCCACACCTCTATTGCATAGGTGACAAGCACAAGATCCGATTGAGGGAAAGTACAGTTTTAGGTTCGAAACAATAATCTTCTTTGTAAGGATCAAAAGTTTAACATTACTTAAGAAAGATTGTAATGAACCCAAAGCAAGGGTTAAGGAAAAAGGTCAAAAATAATTTAGCTTTAGGGTCTCATTGGTTATTAAACAGTCTTTTATTGAGGCTAATAATTTATCAAGATTGGTTAAAATTTTCATTTAGAATTTGCTTGATTAAGTTTGACAAAGGAAACAATTTACATTTAAAAACGATTAAGAGATATTGAAGGGTTTCTTAATAAATTTCCTTCCTACTTATATAAACTTATTATCCTTCGAAAAACTAATCATTGATTTCACCATAAGATCATTTTAGAATTCACCATAAAAGGATAATGTTCATTAGTTTAGCTAGGGGTAGCAAGGTATATAATTTTTCTTTACAAAAGATAATTTCCTCTTTGATCACTTAAGGGCTCAAATGTTATAAAGTAGATCACAACTACATGAACATATATATTTTCACTTTTATAAGGATTATATAACCATATTATTATGCTTAGAATTGCATTGTTACAATGTTTTAGAAGGTTTTACAACTCAACATTTTATCTCAAGAGAATTTTTTTTCCATTACTCGTTTCTGAAAACTATACATGGTTGCATCAATTCTTTCCAACACAACACACAACCCAAAGGGACAAACCAACTCTATGGAACCATGATTAGGGAAAAATAGAGTAATAACATTGGTCATGCCCATGCTATCCTATTATTATAATTTCCATAATACATTAGAATCACCCATAACCATATGGTAATCAACTTTTATATTTTCCATGATAACAAAATAAGCCAAAGTTTCAATAGTCATGAAAACATTACTCCACAACACATAATACTAAGGCACTGGTTTTCTTCTAAATTCCCCACATAACCCATTCCAAAGTTTTACAACATAAAAGTATTCGTATAAAATAACTTCACAACCATGTTTGATGCAATATTCTACAAGTATTTCCTCATCGACTCGCATAAGCCATCTGCAACAATTATTAACCTGGGCCAGTTCGTGAGAACTGAGCAAGATAAAACTACACAAAGCAACAATAAGCTACTATCTAACAATATCAAGAAAGGAAAAATTCTATTCCAAGAATTGGATCAAAGCTCTAAATACTAACAACTCCTTAAGATAAATAAAATTTCCACCATGCCAATCTAAGAAGAAAACCTTATACTTCAGTTATGAACATTGTCTCAAAAGAAATGAAAATTTAACAATCATTTGAGAAGGGACTATTGGCCTGATAAGTTAGAAACACCAAGTCTAGTGTAACGAGATTTCCATCGAATAAACAATTAGGTTATAATATTGAGAACTGATATTCAAACCAACAATCTAAATTCATAAAGGCACCAAAAGCAAAAGCTACAATACTAAATTTCTGAAATGAAAAAATTGAACAAATAATCCAGGAGGAAACACATGATTCTAAGTTTAACACGAAAGGTTGAGTGTATTAAAATTTTAACCATGTAATCATATAGATTATATGACGGATACATGACCACCACTCAAAATTCTTTAAAAGGGAAGGAAAATATTACTATTTTCGGCCATTGACTCCAAGGAATTTCATTTCCAATCATTCAAAAAGAGGCCACTACCCTTATAGGCTAGTAACGACAAGTGAGAGTAAAGAGAGTTCCGACATACAAGTTAACATTTTAAACATTAAATCCAAGTTTTTCCACACTAGGTATTTCAAAAAATTCTTTATAAGTCTATAGTTTTGGTTTACAACAATGTGGATCACCACTTTCCCTCACAAGTCCTTGTAAAGTACCCCTCGTTAACATATTCAAACCATTCAAAAAAGGAAAATTGCATTCCTATAAGTATCACCAAAATCCATTAAATTAACATCAACTTCAAATATAAATCAACAATGCATATACATACATACATACATACATACATACATACATACATACATACATACACACATACATACATCATCTATATATATATACACCCCCCAAATATCCCTAATGCTCTTAACCGTTCTATCATAAGTCAACAAGATATCAACACACATACGATCATCCAAAAGTCAATAAAAATTAGTGAGTTGCACAATTATAAATATGCCACCAAGAGTCATCACGAGTAGAATTATGCCAAGGTAGTTCTAGATAATAAAGGAGTACAGTCCACACACATGAAACTACAAATCTCGGTGACGAAAACCTTTGTTACGGTTTAAGCTTCATAAGGGACGGTCAAATTTCCCCTCAGGGAAAAAACCTTAAATGTTTTGGAACTATATTGATGATCAACCAAGAAAAAATGGTATACATCAAGCATCATAAACAATTAATAAGGAATAATAATGGTGCGAGCCAACTAGTAATCCAGGTACTGTCGACACTAAAATTTTCCTCCGTAATTTCTATTTCATTAATGTATGTATTAGGAATAGGATGTTGTTAAGTATAATTAGTAGTAGCGTCTGATAGAAGATAACGGCGCCGTCAGTACGATGCCGCCAATAATGTGGAGTACGGTAACAGTCAAAGTACAATAGGAATGTTGTAAAAAGTAAATATTTGTCGTAAGTGGTCCGGGTAATGTTAAAATGTCAAAGTTTGGGTAATTAGAGAAGTAGGGTCTACCTGATTAGGAATTAGAAATATTATATTGGTAATAAGGACAAGGAGCGAGGTCATAAATAATTTTGTGTATTTTATTTTTAAAAAGTCTAAAAATGTGGAACCCATGTAAAATGATAAGGTTTATCTTATCTTAGAAGATAAGCTTACATGTACAGATAAGAGTTAAGGTATGGAATATGATTCGTCAGAGTGGATTTCTTATCCTATCTTAGAGATAAGATGGATAAGCCTGGAAGTTCAATAAATAGAGAGGCTACCCCCCTCATTTAGCATAGAAGGAAGTAGTGAGAAATATTGTAGGAAGTGTGCGAAGGAAGCCATCAGTTTAAAGGTGTGTTGAAGAATCCATTAAGAGGTGTAATTGTAAAGTTTCTCCCATAGTCTTGGTGAAAGGCAAGTGAAGTCAATAACACTTGAAGTACCTCATGGGTGAGATTGTAACAGTTTCATGTTAATATTATAATTTATTTTGATATTTCAGATTTGTCATCATTCTGTCTTATCATAGTCGATGGTATTCTTGTGTTATGTTGTTGTTTTGTTTCCAGATTACATCCACCAAACTAAAGGCTGTGCATTAGTAAATAATCATAGCACGAGGAGTTCCCGGTGAAGAATTATCATAGTGCCAGATTGGTGATTGACATTTTGGTTCCGTTGCCGGGACCATTCCTCGTTGGTGGATTTTCTGGAGAGATATTCCCACTTAGTCAAAAATCAATTAGAGGGTAACCTTGTTTTTACTGTGCATAGTAGTTACCATGGTAAATTCATTTTTGCCATGAATAGTAGTTACCATGGTAAAGTCATTTTTGTTGGAATAGTATTTACCACAGTCAAGTCACTTTTTACCGTGAATAGTATTTACCGCAGTAACTTCACTTTTTACCGTGAATAGTGTTTACCACAGTAAAGTCAGTTTTTACCACAGTAAGTCAAGTTTTACCATAGTTTACCGTGGTCATTTCTATTTTACTGTAGAAAGGTGTAAAGTCACTTTCTAGTATAGTGATTCCAATTATTTGTGCACATAAGTCTTGTTGAATGTACTTGTGGGTTGGTATTTCATGGTGGTTACTTTTGAAAATGGGAAAGATTCCTGTTTTTTCAGCTCAATCTAATGAAGATGCTTCTTCTTTCATTCAAGAGTTTAAGTGATCTTGTATTTGTAATGGCCTTATAAGAAGGGAACAATGGACTGAATTTTTTCCTACCTTTTTGGATGGTTCAGCACTTAGGTGGTTTGAAACACTAGGTGATAATGTGAAAAATTCATGGGATTTATTAACTGAAAGTTTTCTTGAAGAATTTGGTGAACAACAGAAATATGCAGATCTCATGATCGAGATCACAAAGCTATCCCAAGGAGAGAAGGAGAAGATAAGGGATTATCATGCTCGTGTTCTAGAGCTAAGGAGGAAGCTCGATGCCCAGATCCGGAAGGAAGGACTAGCGGATGGGTTGATGAATGGCGTGGATAATCTCCTCTGTAAGCACTTCATTCTTGGGATGAAGCCAGAGATCAGACAACGAGTGAAGTATGACCGCCCAGCTACCATTGAACAAGAAAAGGAGATTGCAAGAAGGCAAGAAGAAAGCATGGAAGAGGAGCCCAAAGAAATTATTGCTAAAGTAGAGCCTACACCAGCACCTTTGGTCCAGAATCCACAACCACTCTCGGTGAGCACAAATATTTCTCCTAGTACATCTACTGAGTATGAAGATTTTCTCAAAAAGATGGGTCAGTTAACTATTAATATTTTTCAAGGAAAGGAATTTAGTTCTCAGGGAGGAGATAGAGGTCCAAAAAGAAATATTTTTGAAGTTGTTTGTTATGGTTGTTATAAAAAGGGTCATTATAAGTATAATTGTCCAGATAGAGCTTCTACCTCTGGTAAAGGAGATAATGATAAAGGAAAAGCACCTGTGAATTCTTTTGATGTAGTAGATAGGAGCAGAAATAATGAAGTAGATGTGTTTGTAACAAAAAGAAAGAAAGAAAAAGATAATCAAGATGGAAATGATCCTAAGAAGATGAAAGAAGAAACTAGTAAGAAACATAGGAGAAGAAAGTTGGGTGTGCAAGATTTTCTGATTTCACAGGGGCAAGGACCATACTCCATCTTGGAAGATCTATCCAAAAGGCCTGCAAATATTACATATGGTCAACTCTTGGCTATGTCTTCTGAGAAGAGGCGGGAGTTGCGAGGTGGACTCAATACTCGAAGAAGGAAGGAGGTTGAGGTCCCTGTTTTGGAGGCAAAGGCAGATCCCTATGCTCCAAAAACTGAGGTATTATGTAATGGTATTTCAATTCATGATGTCTTAGTTGATGGAGGTGCTGCAGTTAATGTAATGACTAAGTCTGTAATGAATAATGTTGGGTTTAAAAATTGATCACCCTTCAACACTTATGTTAAGGTCATTAAATAAAGGAAAAACTAAACCAGAAGGTGTAGTTTCAAATGTGGCAATATCTGTTATGGGTGGTTGTATGTGTGGTAGACTTTCAGGTGATGAAAAATGGTACTGTTGCGTACCCAATGCTGCTGGGAAGACCATGGCTAAGGAGAGTTCATGCAAGAAACTAATGGAATGAAGGTTTCATGACACTTGGACGTGGTAGAGAGAGGGTGAAGATAAATGTGATCCCTCGACATCATAAGGCAGAACCTGTGGATTCAAGTGATGAAACTGATGATTGGACATCCTCTGATTACTCTAGTACTAGTGAAGTGGACACTGAAGATGAAGAAAGTGAGGTGGATGTTTCAGTCATGGATATCCTTCCAGTCACACCAACTCATGACCCCATAAAATTATCTGAAGAAGAAGTTGATGATTGTCTCCAACAAATAAAGATTGGTGATGCTGTGATAGAGAGTGAGAAGGAATCCTACCTCCAGCTCTTTCGAAGGTACATACACCTATTCACTTTTGATTACAAGGAACTCCGTCAAGTAAGTTGGGTAGAACATTGTATTGAGCTGGTAGATGGTGCTAAGCCCATAAAGCAAATGCCATATAGAATGAATCCATAATTTTTCCAAGACTGTAAAAGAAGAAATAGATAAGTTACTTGATGCAGGATTCATATTTGCTGTGGAGAATTCAGAATGGGTTTCTCCCATTGTGATCTCAATAAAAAAGAATGAGAAGCTACGCATTTGTGTTGATTACAGGAAGCTCAATAAGGCAACAAAGAAGGATCATTACCCTCTTCCATTTTCAGATCAGATCTTGGACGAAGTAGCTGGCCAGGAGTGCTATAGTTTTGCTGATGGATATAGTGGCTACAACCAAGTTTGTATAGCAGAGAAAGATCAGCTAAAGACCACGTTCACCACTCCTTGGGGAACGTTTGCTTATAGAGTTATGCCTTTTGGGTTGTGTAATGCTCCAGCAACATTCCAGCGTTTGATGAATAGGGTGTTCGAACCTTACATTGGGACCTTCATCAGAGTATTTCTGGATGATTTTTGCATCTATGGGAGCAAGTTGGACCACTTGCACCAAATGGAGATAGTCGTTTCAAAGGTTAGATGAAGCACAAGCCTCACTAAACCCTACAAAGTGTGTCTTTGGATGTTCTAAAGGCATTTTGTTAGGGCATGTTGTATCCAGAGATGGTATTGGTACTGATCCTGATAAAGTTTCAAAAATCAAAGATTTACCATTTCCTCTTAATAGAAGTAAGTTGAGATCATTTTTAGGCCATGTGGGTTACTATAGAAGGTTCATCAAGAATTTCTCAAAGATTACACAGCCACTAACCCAGTTCTTGAAGAAGGATGTTACTTATGAACCAGGAAATAAGGCGCATGAAGCTTTTGGACAACTGAAGGAAGCCCTGGTGTCTTCACCTGTTTTGAAGAATCCAGATTGGAGCAAGCCATTCATTGTGTACACTGATGCCTCAGATGCAGCACTAGGAAGTACTTTGAGCTCAAAAGGATGAAAATGGGAATGAACATCCAATTTACTTTGGGAGCAGACAAATGAGCAGTGCTGAGGTAAATTATACTGTAACTGAAAAAGAGGCTCTGGCTATCATTTTTGCTGTAAAGAAGTTTAGAAATTACTTGCTAGGGCAAAAATTTCTTGTTGTAACAGATCATCAGGCTCTAAAATATATTGTAAATAAGCCTAACCCATCAGGGAGGATAGCAAGATGGATAATTTTGCTACAAGAATTTGAATTTGATATTATAGATAGGCCAGGAAAGAAGCATGTCAATGCAGATGCACTCTCTCGAGCCTATGATGGTTTCGGATCATCTTGTGATGATGATGATTTCCCCGATACAGCATTGTTATCCCTTGACACAATCCCTAGTGAATACATAGATATTTGGAATTATCTGAATGAATTCAAGTTTCTTGATGGTGCCAATGCAAAGACTAAGAGAAAGATTACTCAAGCCAGTCGTCCATATTCTATTCTGCATGGAGTATTATTTCGAATAGGACCTGATGGATAGTACAAGAGGGCAGTTGGACATGATCAGGGGAAGGAACTGCTAGAAGAATTCCACAATGGTACATGTGGAGGGCACTTCTCTGGACAACTTACAACAAGAAGGATCTTGGATGCAGGTTATCACTGGACCACTCTTTTTAAAGATTGTTATAATTATTGTAAGACATGTGATATTTGTCAAACGCATGGTAACCGTAAGACTTCATCAGCTCCATTATGTCCTATTCTTCCCCTTGGTCCCTTTGAAAAGTGGGGAATAGACATTGTAGGTGCACTTACAACTACATCACGCCAAAATAAGTATATTGTAGTTGCCACAAATTATTTAACCAAGTGGGTTGAAGCTAGGCCATTGAAAACAGCTTCCATGGATGAAGTGGCAAGGTTCATGTATGAACGCATTGTCACCAGATTTGGTTGCCCATTAGAAATTGTAACAGATCAAGGAAGCCACTTCATTAATGAGGTGGTAGAAGCCCTAGTCAATAAGTTTTCTATTAAGCACAGGAAGGCAACAACATACAAACCAAGCACAAATGGACAGGTGGAACGAACAAATTTTGTGTTGTGTCAAATTCTAGCAAAAGATGCAGCCTTGCAGGTACATAAATGGGATAAAAGGATTCATGCAGCATTGTGGGCATATAGGGCAACATCAAAGTCAGCAACAGGATACTCCCCATTTCAGTTGGCCTATGGCATTGATCCAGTTCTTCCTATTGAGTTTGATATTCCCACTGTGAGAGTTACGAAAAATGAAAGGATGGATGAAATTGATTTAGTAAAAGAAAGGTTGGTACATCTTCATTTGCTGGAGGAAATGAGATAAATAGCAAAGGATACAAGCCATAAGAAGAAAATAAAGCAGAAGGAATACTTTGATCAAAAGATCCGGTGGTTTCCATTTCATGTGAATGACTTGGTTCTAGTATATGATTCCAGATACAAAAAAAGAAGACAGAGAAAATTTCTTCCAAAATGGATGGGGCCCTACAAAATAGTAGCTGTGCATGAAAATGGTACGTACCGACTGGAGGACTTGGATGGCACTCCCATTACGAAATGGGTCAACCACGACAAGTTGAAGATTTTTCAAGCACCAGAATAGTCTACTCCGAGGACGGAGTAGAAGCTTGGAAGGGGGAAGATGTCGACACTAAAATTTTTCTCCGTAATTTCTATTTCATTAATGTATGTATTAGGAATAGGATGTTGTTAAGTATAATTAGTAGTAGCGTCTGATAGAAGATAACGGTGCCATCAGTATGGTGCCGCCAATAATGTGGAGTACGGTAACAGTCAAAGTACAATAGGAATGTTGTAAAAAGTAAATATTTGTCGTAAGTGGTACGGTAATGTTAAAATGTCAAAGTTTGGGTAATTAGAGAAATAGGGTCTACGTGATTAGGAATTAGAAATATTATATTGGTAATAAGGACAAGGAGTGAGGTCATAAATATTTTGTGTATTTTATTTGTAAAAATTCTAAAAATGTGGAACCCATGTAAAATGATAAGGTTTATCTTATCTTAGAAGATAAGCTTACATGTACAGATAAGAGTTAAGGTATGGAATATGATTCGTCAGAGTGAATTTCTTATCCTATCTTAGAGATAAGATGGATAAGCTTGGAATTTCTATAAATAGAGAGGCTACCCTCCTCATTTAGCATAGAAGGAAGTAGTGAGAAATATTGTAGGAAGTGTGCGAAGGAAGCCATCAGTTTAAAGGTGTGTTGAAGAAGCCATTAAGAGGTGTAATTGTAAAGTTTCTCCCATAGTCTTGGTGAAAGGCAAGTGAAGTCAATAACACTTGAAGTACCTCATGGGTGAGATTGTAACAATTTCATGTTAATATTGTAATTTACTTTGATATTTCAGATTTGTCATCATTCCGTCTCATCATAGTCGATGGTATTCTTGTGTTATGTTGTTGTTTTGTTTCCAGATTACATCCACCAAACTAAAGGCTGTGCATTAGTAAATAATCATAGCACGAGGAGTTCCCGGTGAAGAATTATCATAGTGCCAGATTGGTGATGACAGTACCTTAGCCAAGATACACCCTTCAAGCATAAATCTAACCACAGAAGTCAACCACACAAAGTTTTGCAAACCTATGGGATAGTTCGAAGGGAGCATTTAATTGGTTTGAGAAAAAAGAACATGGAGATCTAACAGACCTCAACAACCACACCACTCCCAACGTTGGGCAACACCAAAGAACAACTGACATTACGAGATTTTTGAAATAATCCAAAAAGGTGATTAAGTATGCATAAAATGATAGTCAACCCCGGATCGGGTTCCATCTAGTAGTTGTTTGCTAAAGCATGGTTGTCAATACCCCGCGTGAATTGCTGAACATAGCATACATAAAAGGTAAATATACACTGGACTTGGTTCCACTAATCCATTTTATTTAAGGAAAAACAAATAAGGGAACGGGGGTCATAAACCTAGATGATAAACACAAATCACACACATGGAAGAGACATTATCCGATAAGGTGACTACTTGAATAACCACATCTAAAAGTTCACAAAAAAAGAATAGGAGAAACATGATTATCCAGGAACAAAATCTAATCCAGAAATAAAAATATCATAAAAAAAAGCAAGATGTTTGTAATACAACAGGTTTTCCCTCACAACAGAAAACACCAGTTATAAACAATATGACAAACTTGATACATAAACCGGGAAATGCAACTAATGAATGTAGAAGGTTGATCATTCAAGTATGAACACACAATAGCCAACATAGGAGGAAAGTAAATCTATGCTATTCATTTTAACACCGAAAATGATTAAAGCCAAAACAAGAAGATTACAAGAGGAAGGGAGAGATTTTCCACAAGGTGTAAAAACCCACAACAAAAGTAGCAAAGACAACCCAAATTCAGGAAAAAAGAAGTTCTATTTCATGATATTTTTAAATCTACAAAATGTAGCAATGAGTAGGATTATCTTGCCTAGTTTCTAGCTTCTACCAGTCATATGGACACCCCAAAGATATGTAGCAGCTCTCCTTAGGTCAAATATCATCTCTTGTACTGGCTGGGCACTCAAAATTCCATTTCCGTCCATATTTAGCATGGGAAGAGAGCTCTGTTTTTCAAGTGACATATGATAGAAAAGGCTGTGGGATTAAGGACTTTCATGAAAGCAATAAAAACACCAATGAGTTTAATGAAAAAGGACCAGGAACTTCAAAACACATGAGACAGGGGAGGGGGAAAATCCAGACTCCACAACCATGCCAACATCCTCATAGCTTGCATCTAAAATGGGATGGATGGAGCATGGTATGGACAACCAACGAGCACAAAGGAACATGGATATTCATCAGCTGTAGAAGAAGATGCCTCCAAAACAAAGTATGTAAAGTGTGGGAGCATCCATGAAGTATGCAAACCGTTGATAAAATGCCACAAAATTATGGGGGGTCCTCATGGAATAGCCACAAATGTATGGAAAGCACAAAAAGAGTCTGCAAAATAGCTTTGTTTACCCATCAGTAACCAACAGGTGTCCAACCTTCATAAATTCCATTGCCAACATGAACAAAACCAAAGCTAGAACCACATACGCAGGTCACTAGAAGACAAGACCAGGGAAGGTTCGAAATGAAGCCACCATAACAAGCAAGTGGCCAAAACAAGGAGATCTTTGATGGAGACTGAAATTAATGCATGCAGACAACTTCAAAAGGGCGATTCCAACCCACCACAAAAAAAACTAGGACCAAGCCTCAATAAAGAAATGGATATAATACGAGTTCCCAGCCTCCATATTGGGTGAAAAGACCACAAAACCAAGGAAACCCTTTTCATTAAAGGAAGATACAAAATTGACAAGGCCATCAAATGCTCCCACCAACTCATGTAACCATCATCAAATTAGATGTGTAGTCCTTCCAAGAAATGAGAAAATTATGACTTATCAGAAAACCACATTCATGCATAAATGTAAACAGCCTCCAGTCACCTTGGTTGAGTGGGCCCTTGCTCTTCCTTGGGAAAGAGGTGATCTTAACAACATGAGATAATCAGAACGATATCCACTTATATTGATTCAAAGAAGTTATATGACATATTTAGTGCATCTGTAAAGTAAATACTAACTGCTACGAACTATATTGCAGATTATCAATATTATCCAACTACTAAATTGTTCAAGGAGATGTCTTTATATAGACACAATCGGTTACATATCATGCCAAAATGGTAGGCACTAAGTTATCCCACTAAGAATATTTGATTAAGGTTCATACAAACCTATAGAACTGCTATAAATAAGAACATATTTATAGGCCGCTAATGGAAAAAGTACTCCATGACTGCATACCGAGTCCAGACTCAGTCTCCTCGACTTCACTCCAAAACTAGTAGTAAATGTTCATTATTATCCTGCACACGTTACCACATTTCACTCACAAAGTCAAGTAGTAGTAAGTTATATGGTTATCAAGTTATATCAACAAGAGCAAGGAAAATTCATTAAACCCACTAAGATATAACCATATAAATCATCCCTATGCACTAGTAAATCATTTTTAAATGAAAAATTATCAATCATATAAGGGTAAGTGCAGGAAGTTGATGGACAAATATAGGGTCATCCGTGGACATCATATTGAAAAAAATAGTGAAATCTCAACTTGTAGGGATTATTAGCAATATGCGCACTCAAAATTAGAAAAATTTATAGAAATATGAATCGTAGCATTCGGAATCTAGTTTCTAAAATACTATTTTTTTTTAAAAAAAATGGAAAAGTTTAGCTATATTAAACAATTAAAATTATATGACTTGGTTTTTTTTTTGAAAAAACTTATAAGATTGTAGTCCGTTTGCCCGCATTTTGGATGACCAAAACTTGTTATTTTTTTTTTCTTTGGTGAAACGTTAGATGTAGTTGTCTATCTTGGGATGGATTTTATTTTGTATTTTTTGAGCAATATTTTTTTATAATGAGTTTTTCTGTGAAAGTGGTCTGAAAATATTTAGAAAACAGAGCACTTTCCATTTGCCCGCCATAACTATATAAAAAAATATCAAAATCAAATACACACACACACACACACACATATATATTAACGTGTATAGAATTTGTCCACACTTGGGATGGTATAAGTTTTATCACATTTCAATAAGTGAAACAAAAGTTACAGTCTTAAACGTAGACATGAAAATTCACGGAAAAAAATGTCTTAAAGACATATTGTTAGTAAAAAATGGTATAAAATGATATTTATCTTATTATATTCATTTTAAAATCAATATTTCTATGAAGCTAACAGTCTCCCCTACACGATGGCACCATTTTTGTGAAATGTTTTCAGTTTTTTAGCATGGTTCAAGTCTTTGGAAGAGTAGATTTGAGGTTTTTTGACCTTTTACACTTTATAATGACCTTCCATAGCCTTGGTTGGAGAAAAAAAAAAGATTTCCCAAGGCTTAGGTTCAGTAGATAGATCCGCGATCACCATTTATAAAGTGCGATCGCGGTTTTTTAAACACAAACCGCGAGCGCGCTTTATAAACCATGATCACGGTTTATAAAGCACGCTTGCGGTTTATAAATCATATTTACACACATAATGTTTGAATTACCATGTGATTTTTACTCTCTGACCTTACTGTATGAATTACTACGAAATTCTATCTTTTTTCTGCACGTTTTTCTTATCATCGGAAGCAAAACATCATGGGAGACAAGAAACGAAGTCAAAAAAGGAAGTCATTAAGTAAAAAAAACACCAAACAAATTAGAGGCCAACAAAATTCAAAATGCTGAGCGAATGTGAAATCTTCATGAATCAAGAAGAGGTTCACCTTCAACCCCAACTATTGTAAGCAATGAAGAACCAGGTAATGTTTCTACTGTCAATGTTGAAGTTGAATTAAATACTCGTGATGAAAATGTTTTTACTATCAATGTTGATAGAAGAATTAAATACTCATGATGTAGCAAATGTTGAAATTGAAGGAGAAAATGAAAATGTGAATAAGGAAATTCATGGTGAAACTGTAGACAGGAAAAATTTGACAAAAACACCTCCTAGGATTTTAGTAAGAAACCTAATTTTTTTATTGAAATTGATGAAATTTTTTTGAAACCAATGTCTGACAAACTTTCTGAATGAAAAATCAGAAGAAAAGCCACTGAAATTTGGGATAATCATTTTGAAATTTTAAATGATTCCCAAAGATGTCAGTTGTTGGTTAGTTTGATGAAATTGATTAAAATGAGACCTAAATTAAACACCTTAGGATTGACAACATCTAATATATGTGGTCAAACCTCTACAATTGTTGAAAACCTTCATGATGCATATCACACTGTTGGTGTCAAGAGACACACTGGGGATACTAATATTGTGCATCGTGTACTTGCTACTAGTGTTGTAAGTGAATCAATCAAAAAACAACGTTTGATTACGCAAACAAGTTGAATGTTGCAAGTTAATCGAAAAACTCTAATGAAAGCAATTGAAAGACGTAATATCCTTCAATTAATCAATAATGCCGATTTTTGGGCATTTTCTGCTAGAGCACCACATAAGGACAAAAATAATTCTAATGCTATAAGAGAAGTTGTTATTAAATTGTGGCATGATAACACTAGAGTTTCACCTAATACAAGAGATGTTATAAAATAGAGAGTTGGTTCTACTAATCGTGAACCACATCCGAAGCATTTTTTAGATATGACTCAAACTCAATTTTTTCATAAGTTTGAACAAGAGAATCTGGAAATTAAAATTAGTCAACGTTTTTTTTGAAATGTTGAAACCATTCTATGTGAAAATCTAACCACGCTCGCACAACTTGTTGTTTTAGGCAACATGTTGAATTTGCGATGCATTATGCTAAATTTTTACATATTTGTTCTATTTTTCATTCTAAAACTATGTTATCAGAATGTGGTGTTCAAGTTCCACCAATATCTTCCAGGGATTTCATTGCTACTATATTTTGTGAAAAAGAAGTTGGATAATTTTTTATAATCAAGATTGTTTAGATGGAAGTTGTAGTACATGCGGCGGATTACCTAAATTAGAAAGTTACATCCATGAGAAAATTGAAGGTACAATAGGACAGAATTTAGTTGAGTTTGATAAATATAAATCAGTTACATACCAGTTGAAAAATGGAAAAGAGTCTAAACGGTGTGAGCTAGTTACAAAACAAATGTCTGTTTTCCAATTTTTGAGAAAATTTAAGGATGAAATTGTTTATGAGTATGCTAGGCATACACATAGAACTCGATGGTTGGATGAACAGTTCAAGCTATGCAAGGATACATTTCCTATTGGTACTATTATTTCACTAGTCGATTTTGCAGAGAATTACACATTGTAACCACAAATGGAGGTTCAATCACAATATTACAACTCAGTACAAGTTGCCATTTTCATGCATATAGCATTTCTACATTCTCCTGACAGTACAGAGAATGATCAATTTTTTTTAAGAGAGTACCACTTTTATATCAGTGATGATCATACTCATTCGAGTGAATTTGTGCAAGGGTGTTTCCACGTTATTTTATGGAAACTTGTCTGATAGGGACATCCACTTCAAACAACACTATATATGGTCAGATAATTACACATCTTAGTTTAAGAATGCACGAATGTTTTATTGGATGAGTAGAATGCACGTCAAGATGGGTGTGTAACATATTTGGAGTTTCACTGAGGCTGGACATGGAATAGGAGAGCATGACGGTGCAAGGGCATGCGTGAAAAGAGCTCTTGCAAGAGAAGAGTTGATGTACAAAGATGGTGCTAAAATTAAAATATGCAAAGAGCATAGTGGAATGGTGTATTGACAACATGGCTTGAGGTTCTCAAGAAAATTCCATAGTTCGCAGATATTTTTGGCTGATAGAGGAACAAAAAATTGCTAACTATGAGGATTGTATGACACTCACTGGGTACTAGTGAAATGCACTCATTTTGTAGCTCAGACGCTACTTTTGTGGGCCGTATGGACAAGAAAGTTGACATGTTTTTGTGCATCTTGTATCGAATTTGTCACTTCTGAGTGTGATTCACAAGAATGGGTGGATGGATGGATTTGTAGGCCTCTAACTCCACTTCCTAGTTATCAACCTCCATAAGCATTACGACTTGTTTCTGTAGATGAAGTTGCAACATCCAAGGACTTTGACAAAATTTTGATTTTGGTGCGACAAGGTATTTATGGTTATTTATTTAATTTTTGTATTGAGTTATGTCTATTGAAATTTTAATATGTAATTTAAATTTGAGTTGTTCAACCTTTATTTTTTTGTAGGACATGTGTTTGTAATTATTGCGACAAAAGACAATGAAGAAGGAACAGACTATTTCTTATGTCGTTGCATCAAGGAAAGAAAGAAGTTGACTTCTCCTATTATAGATGGTAAAGATATTGAGTATCCTACAGGGTCAGTGGTAGTTACTGGAACTTGGTTTCGATGGTATCCATTAAAAAAACTCCTCTATTTGGGTGTTTAAAGACTTTGAGACACATAGGAAAATACTCTTATATTCGCATCTAGTTCTAGCGACAAATATTCAGTTGTATAGATATCGAGGAAGGCCTAATAACAAGATTCTTTGGAAGGTTCGAGAGTTAGATCATGAAGCAATCTTGTCTGCTATTCAGAGTAGATCTGATCCTGATGGTTCATTGGAATGAATTTATAATGCTCATGTCTGGTATATATAATTTCTTGTATATATATATATATATATAATATATATATATATATATATATATATATATATATATATATATATATATTATATATATATATATATATATATATATAAATTTGTTAGTTAGATCTAGATTTAAGTTCATATATTTTATTTTAAATTTGTGTATTTTGTATATATCTAGTATATGGTTTTGATTTGAAACTTAAATTTCTTTGACTAACACTTTTATGTTCAGGTTAGTGGTGCCAAAAAATCTTCCACCTTCACTTGGTTGGCACTGTTAGTAGAGAATTTTAAATTCTCGAAGCTAAGAGAAGCTTTCATTGTTTGAAAAAGTTGTAAATTTTGAAAAAGTTGTAAATTTTGAAAACGTTGTAAATTTTGAAAAAGTTGTAAATTTTGAAAAAAACTCCTCCCCAAGTGTTTACAAGACCATACCTACGTGTGTGCACAATCGGTTTGGTGCCACGAACCATCGTTTGTAAAATATAGCATTTGAAAAACCTTACACTAACTCAAATTGTACTATTTCACGCGTTTGCAAATAATAGGGAAGTGAGAGCACCGATATGAGAAGGAGAAAACTGAGAGAGGATATTGTGGAGGGGTCCCTATGCTGAGGTGTTGGATTAAACAAGACGTCTCTAGGTGCCACAGAGTCTGAGTAGTCACCCATCGAAGTTGAATGATATTTTGGTCTCAGGGATCTTAAGGGACTACACCCAAACGAAGTAGCCCAGAAGCAACGACCTTTTCGCGAACAAAAACACCTCCTCCTCTATCATTCACCTAGCCACCCAGACATTTCAGCGTAGTTGGTTCGGTGCCATTACCCACCGTTTGCAAAATATAGCGTTTGACAACATTACACTGGCTCAAACTGCACTATTTCGCGCATTTACAAACAATAGGGCAGCGAGAGCATCGATATGAGAAGGAAAAAATTGAGAGATGGAATTATAGAGGGTCCCTATGCTGAGGTGTCAGATCAGACGATGAATCTCTAGCTGCCACGGAGTCCGAGTAGTCACCCGTCAAAGTTGAACGATATTTTGGTCTCAGGGCTCTTAAGGGACTACGCCCGAACGAAGTAGCCCAGAAGCAATGACCTTGTCATGCAGCAAAACACCACCTCCTCTAGCGTTCACCTAGCCACCTTAATGTGTCGGTATAGTTGGTTTGGTGCCACAACCCACCGTTTGCAAAATATAACGTTTGACAACCTTACACTGGCTCAAACTGCACTATTTCATGCATTTGCAAACAATAGGGCAGCGAGAGCACTGATATGAGAAGGAAAAAATTGAGAGAGGCTATTTTAGAGGGTCCATACACCAAGGTTTCAAATCAAACAAGGCATCTCTAGGTGCCACAGAGTCCGAGTAGTCACCCGTCGAAGTTAAACGATATTTTGGTCTCAGGGCTCTTAAGGGACTATGCCCGAATGAAGTAGCCCGGAAGCAATGACCTTTTCACCCAGTAAAAAACCACCTCCTCTAGCATTCACCTAGCCACCCAGAACATTTCAGCGTAGTTGGTTTGGTGCCACAACCCACCGTTTGTAAAATATAGTGTTTGACAACCTTACACTGGCTCAAACTGCACTATTTCGCACGTTTGCAAACAATAGGGCAGCGAGAGCACCGATATGAGAAGGAAAAAACCAAGAGAGCCTATTGTAGAGGGTACCTATGCTAAGGTTTTAGATCAAACGATGTGTCTCTAGGTGCCACGAAGTTTGAGTAGTCACCCGTTAAAGTTGAACGATATTTTGGTCTCAGGGCTCTTAAGGGACTATGCCCGACACGAAGTAGCCCAGAAACAACGACCTTGTCGTGCATTAAAACACCACCTCCTCTAACATTCACCTGGCCACCCAGAACATGTTTTCTTAGTCGGTTCGGTGCCACAACCCACCGTTTGTAAAATATAGCGCTTGAAAACCTTACACTGGCTTAAATTGCACTATTTCACGCATTTGCAAAAAATAGGGCAGCGAGAGCACCGATATGAGAAGGAAAAAACTGAGAGAGGCTATTATAAAGGGTCCCTACACCAAGGTGTCAGATCAAAACGAGGAATCTCTAGGTGCCATGGAGTCTGAGTAGTCACCCGTCGAAGTTGAATAATATTTTAGTCTCAAGGCTCTTAAGGGACTACGCCCGAACGAAGTAGACCGGAAGCAACGACCTTGTCACACACCAAAACACTGCCTCCTCTAGCATTCACCTGGACACCCAGATGTGTTGGCACATTTGGTTTTGGTGCCACGATGTTTTGAGGCATGACTTCTCACTCCTCACCTCCGTTCATTTCTTAGGACTAAAAACATTCAATGTCACTTGTTTACCTTCCATCTCTCTTGTTCTCTTTGGACTTTCCTCTATCCTCTTAGGTGCTTCATCACTATCCTTGCTTTTATCTCTTGAGCTATGTTGTTGTGGTGATCTCTCTCCATCCTCTGTTGCCCCAGCTATGTGCTTGTACATGCTCATCATTTTTGCATTGTAATAGGATTCTTCATCACAAATCACTACACAGAATTAGGAGTATAAGTAAATCATCAAACAATTAAGAGAACATGTGAGGACCTTTTATTCATAAGTGCAATCATTTATTGCATGAGATTAATCATCTCTACCTCAAATTGAAGCAATGTCTCCCATCTGAAAATTCAACCCCCCAGTCCATCAAACAAGATCAAACATTCATACTGCAAAGAAGGACATGTGACCATTGTAATAAGATTCTTCATCACAAATCACTACACAGAATCAGGAGTATAAGTAAATCATCAAACAATTAAGGGAAAATGTGAGGACCTTTTATTCATAAGTGCAATCATTTATTGCATGAGATTAATCATCTCTACCTCAAATTGAAGCAATGTCTCCCATCTGAAAATTCAACCCCCCAGTCCATCAAACAAGATCAATCATTCATACTGCAAAGAAGGACATGTGACCATTGGGTGAGCATGATCCTTGAAAAAGGGAATGATCTATTTCCTGAGATTATATCTTTGTTTATATTGTTCTTGGTCATATATTTGAAAATCAATAGGAATAGAGTTGAGATCAAGAAAGAGAAATTCCATTGGGAAAATAATCTCCCATTTGCGAGTGAGATGAATAATTTTGATTCTCATTCCTTGGTGAGCTCAGGTGTGTTTTCATCTGACTCAGAGAACTTTTATGACATTTTGTCCCATACCATCACTTAGAGGTTTGATGCTCTAAAAGAAGCCATTTCTGATTTTGAATCCCATGAGGAGAATGTATCAAAATTTTTGGAAGATCTTGACACAAGAATGCATGAGCTTGGTACTCCTCTCAGGGAGAATAATTCCATGAAGAATCTTCAGGATTCAAATTTCAAGAATTGGTTCAGGAAAATATTTGTGACCCTTTCCTTCAATAGTGATACTTTAGAAGCCCTTGTAGAGATCATAACGTTATATCTCTAATCCTATGAAGAGTTATGAAAAATATTTTAAAGTCAATGTGGAAATATCAATGCCATTCCTAAGAATTGAATCAACACATTGGATCATGTGAACATCTTGGAAAATGAGAAAGTTTCATTTGTAGTTTCCAGATTCAATAAGATGGTCTATGGAAAAGCCTCATCATTCAAGATCTTCCGCGGAGGAAGACATGAGTTGATTCTTCATTAGAGGAGGAAGAATGGTCAAGGATGAGTTAGAAGGTGAGTTAGCTAGGTTAATGTTAAGAGGTGAGTATAAACAAACACTTAGCCATTTTTTTAATCCCTTTTTAATATTTCCTTTTCTTTCATTGCTGCTAGTATTTAGTTACATGCTACTAAATTTTTAAGAAACCCTATTGCAAAAATCACATTTTTTCTCATATCTCCTTCATTTTTTGCTCCATTTCCCCTACAATTTTTCCCCGTAACTTGTACTCATGAACTCCTTGAAGATGATTTAAAAATATTTTCCATCGGTACCCTAAATTTTTATAGCATCCCATTTAAAATTTCAGAGAAAAAACTTGCCTTTTTAGATCCTTGCAATTATGGAGATTGAAAACACTTGAAATTTGAAGCAGGAAACCATGTATGAAAATACCTAATATAATGAAAAATGTCATCTCAATCCAAATACAAGAAGACATGGTTATATTTATTATTAAATTGGCATATGAGCCTTACTAAAAATAATAAGTTTTGATAGCAAAGAAAAAATTTGAAACCCCTGTGTAATCTTCAATTCTAGAAATATGAAAATTATAAAACTTGAAAACCGGGAAAATTGTAAAATCTTCAATGTTACACCATAAGTACCATAGTTCAAGATGAAATCTACCTCACTTATTTCTATCAATGTTTGCATTAGTTGATATGCAACAGATGAGTGTTAGCTTTAAAAGAAAAAAAGTTATTATACGTATTGCCCTTTTGTAGTTCACCTAGCATGGTTTTGCTTAATGGAATAGGTTTGCTTAACAATTGTACCATGTAGTGCTCCGGGACATGGTTTTTTAATTTTAAATCAAACATACATATCTAGAACTAATAAATGGTTATGAAAACATACATAAAAGGATATCATACATGTAATGAAATCGAATCAAACATATAGTTCAGTAATATCGTTATGAAAACCAACACACATGGATATATAAGAATAAAACAAAGTGTGCTCCAGATGCACGTCTCTGAAAATATGTAAGTTCATAACATGTGTACATCTCGAACTAAGTGTGTCATAATGTATATAGGACCACATGCGGTCGCAAAAGGCTATATATATACAATGGACTATATGAAGAAACATGTTCACTAGGACCATATGGCCCATATATATCTATTGTACATCCAGGTGGACTATGAATCTAATCACGAAACATCTTCCCTCTCTTTGCCCTGCTAGAAGTAGGACATCCATGACCTGAGGATGTAGTGGAGGGAGATGCCACTACGGATTTCATCCACGTGGTCCTAGGCATCTCTAAGTAGGTCTGCAACCTAACCTACACATTCATAAACAACAAGTTTTTAACACCCAAAATTTTAAAATACATTCAAAATTTAGAAACTTGTACAATTAATTTAAAATGCATGTGAAATCTGACCGCAATGTCATGATCCCTATTCAATTTGTTCATTGACGCATCGTAGGGAAAATAATAGACTCACGAGGGGTAAGCTACATATATATAATTAATTTTCCAATTAAATATTTCACATACATACAAAATTTGATATTGTAGATTTAAGTAATAAGAAACAACATTTGAACCTCCAAAATTTAACAAATTTGAAAAATTGTACCTCAGTTAGTGGATCTGCAGATGCTATGGCAATATCTACAGTAGCCTCCACAATCTGCATATATGGAGGAGTCTCTCTGGCAGTCATAAGCTATACAAAAAACACATACAAATCAATAGTAAAATCTATGTATGAGTGTGCACCACATAACAGAGGTCCATAAAGCATGTAATCCACGTGAAATTTCACAATTAGAAACAAAGTGTAAAGAGAAACAAACCTGTGTAAAACTCATGTGAGGCATGCGAGTAGCCTTAGTTCCCAGAGCAGGTAATGACCTGCACAAGGCTCCTGTGTATAAAAGACAAACATATTAATATGTACAACATACACGTGAAACATTATAATAATAATCTAGTGCAATCTAAATGAAATTAAAAATTTAAGTTTGTACAACTTTCAAAACTTATGTTTGAAACATGCCTAGTTGTAGTAGCTAGCATGTAGATGCATCAGATGTTTCCTTCACCGGATCTTTCTATTTAAAATAAAATAAAAAATTAGTTTTTTACATGTATGTACATGACGTACAATCAAATACATATATATTAAAATATCAAACATGTGAATTAAACTATTGTATATATATATATATATATATATTATATTTATTTGAAATTTACCTATGAAATACCAATATCAGTGGCACCAGTTCCAAAAACATCCCCCAACATCTCATCTATAGAAAAGAAATAATGTGAACCAGCAAATGATGTCTCACCCCGTAGTGCATATGAAACCACATGATCCAAAATGGTGTGGTGCGCTATAACTGGCCCCTCAACCAACATCACCAAATGCAATCTAGTCACTATGCTAGGATTAGAGTGTAAGTGAGCTCCCTCAATGCATGCAGTGTGTCAATCTCCGCAACCTCCTTCACTGTAGGAGGGATAACTAAAGACAGTGGCGGTTTTGGGGCATGGGGGATCCTTGGTTAACCTATGCGTGTACACCAGGTCTACTCTGTGCAGAGCCACCTCCTCGACCCAAAAAGGTCAGAAAAGTCAAAATAATTCGGGACCTCATTAAGCACGAACTCGCAATATAATTTTCCTTCAAAAAATAGAGAGGAACCTCATTGTTGTTGCATGATGGATAATAAAAAACCATCCACCATCGGTCCCAAAAATTGTTTATTGATTCATATCATTAGTGGCACCAATGGATTGGGAACCATTTGTAAGTAGCTGCGGGTGGGGGGGCATTCGTTCTCGGGTCAGTAAATAATGCACAAATGAGGTCTTTTCTATTTTTTTTGTCTTTTACGGCCACATGGGATAATTTATCTACATACCACCACCTACAATCACCTATAAAGGTATTCCATATATGTATTTGGTTAGTTACAGAGTTGACTTCGACCAATCAATGTTCGTAATGTGCTGGCTAAAGTCATGCGGGACAAATTTGTGGCATGATTTTTTCTTATCGTCTGATTAAGGTTCTCAATGACAATTTTTATTTTCTCGAGATTCTTCCAATGATATTATCTTGTGTTCCTGTCTTGTTTAGTGGGGACATAAGTAGCCACATGAGGTGGATCTATGTTTGGAGGAGGGTTTTGAGGAATGTTCGGAGGGTTCTGAGGAATGTTTTGATGGTTTGCACAATTTCAAACTTACCGACCAATTGACAAAACAACAAAATTGTATACATAAACAAACATTTCAAAAAACCCATGAAAATGCAAAAAAAACCTAAAATCCAAAACAACCTAAAATGCAAAAAAAAATGATTAAAATCAGGGGCTTACCTCCTCGTCTTGGCAGCATGGTTGAATCTATCACAATTCAGAAGTCTCGATGAGAAATTTTGAGGTTGTATTCAAAGCTCTAGTGAAAAATGTCTAGGAGAAATCACGGTTTGAAATGAAAAATGGGGAAAATGAGGACTCACGGGGGGTAAGTGCACCAACTTTTTTTATCAAATATAGAGTCATCCGTGGATTGTGGTATTAGCAAACCGCGCTCGCGGTTCTAAACCACGATCACGGATTATTAGGTATACATGCACTCTAAATTGCCGAACATGCTTATATAAACATGAATCCGTAGCATTCAGAATCTAGTTCCTAAAATTTTGGGTTTTTATGTCCACGAAATTGTCCACCAACTTCGTGCAGCTATACCCTAATATATTTACAAATATTCCATCTTATTTACATCTTTCTTTGTGTCGAAAAAACTTATAGGAGTTGTAGTCCGTTTGCCAGAAATTCTAGATGACCAATATCTTGAATAGTATTAATTAGTATTATGTGGTGCAGGTGACATTGTGAAAAATCTAGATGTGGTTGTCTATCTTGTGATGGAACATAATTAGATAAGGTGTTTTAACCAATATTTTTTTTTTATTGATGATAAATTACGTGAAAGTTGTATTGACATTAAGGATTTAGAAAATGGAACAATTTACTGTTAACTCCGCCATAACTATGTCAAGAACATGAACGAAATCACATTTTTTTTGAATAAGAAGAGTATAGACATATGTCAAATGGAAGGGGTGTAAGGTATAATTTGAGGAAGGAAGGTAGTTATTTAATAGGGTTAAACATAAGATTCAGAAGATCCATAAAGGCTGGGAATATCTATGAAGTTTCACGGGAATAAATATACATGTAAGGTTGTTCTTCTTAGTAATAAATTATAAAATAATATTTATCTGGATTCTATTCACTTTATAAATAATATTTCGAGGATATTCTTGTGTCTACCATATTTGAGTCTCATTATTTTTTAGTGAGCCTTGATTATAAATTAGTTTTATCGCATTGATCAATTATGATATGGATATGAGCAGATGAGAGGTTTTTTGATCATGTATTGCACTTCTTGATGAACTTCCATAGCTTTGGTTGGGGAAAAATATAGTACTTTTGAAAGTGCTAAGGTTCGGATTATGTAGGGTGTAGGAGATACGCTGAATGACATTTGTAAGATTACCGAGAACATTCCATTTACTAAAGAGCGCTCATGGTTTCGAATAAAGCGTGCTCGTAGTTTCTATTGTAGCGCTCGCGTTTTCACAAAGAATGCGCTTGTGCTTTATGAATCATATGTTGGATAATGCTTAAGATGGATTGTAAAAGAGATTCTTATGGGACTTTCATAAGTAATGTAGCAATAATACTATAAAGTTTCCAAATTTAAAGCCAGTTATTTAACCAACACACATGTGAGATATGATATAGATATATATGAGACTCCAATGAAAGTGTGCTCAAGATGCACTATACCTACTACATAGTATTATATAATTATTTATAAGATTTTGGTTCATAAAATATGGATACATGTCAAACTAAGCGATGCGTGTTATAAAGATGGATATAATGAGGGAGGACAAAAATTATGAAATCAATAAGGCTATATTTATATTTAATGGATAGCTCGAGGTAATGGAGATGTACGTGAATGTACAAACCTAACATATGAGTCATACCAAGTTTTTTAGTAAGTCTGCTCGATCGTAACATCTTCACTCTCTTTTCAATGCTAGAATTAGCATTTAAAAGACCTGTTTGTTGTTAGAAATGGAGTGGAAGTATGCATACATATTGATTTCTATCCGTATAGTCCTAGGAGGTCTAGCAAGCATTGCCTGCAACCTAACCTGCACAGTGATGAGAACATACAAGTTTCTAAGAAACTAGAAATAATGAAAACTTATCGTTCAGAGGAATTCATGCATAACTTGTACATATTGTAAGATCAAAATGGATAAAGTTATATAATGTTTTTAAAGCAGATGTTATGATTCCAATCGATTATGTCTCATGACGTCAGTCTCTGGTAAAACCATAGACTCACTAGGGGTTTGCTATATACAAATAATTAATCCTCAAATTAATCATTTTACACATAGTATATAGCTATATACCTACAAAATTTGATACACAAGGATTGAGTAAGGTGATCAAATAAGATTTCTTTGAACCTTCAAATTGAGTTTAGGTGTAAATTTAAGAAGATATTAGTGTAGGGTCTAATAATAGGTGTATTTTAAGACTGCTAATTAAGAGCATGTATCTACAATAGCCTCCACACTATGTATTTTTCCTAGGAGAATCCACATAGTAGTCAGTCACAAACATTTGACAAAACCCAACATCGGTATCTAAAAAGTGTGAAAGTTATTGAAGCAACTCTAATATTATAGACGTTTATACTTAGAAAACTTTGTAACGACAATCAATATTTAGGTAAATTAGGAAAGACATGGAAGAGTACAGGTATGAAATGTTTATAGTCTATTTAGGCTCAATTTTATTATGTTTGGTCTGTAAGATGTTAGCATGGAGGCCATCTATCTTCATAAGATTTTGATAAACTTGTGAATTGAATCTAGGTAATTCATAGTCATAGTCTAATGACAATTAGAGGATCAATCAATAGTACCGAAGACCTTGAAAATGTATTTACATACACTATGACCTAAGGTAACTGTATAGATCAGATCGAAGAGTAGAATAGAGTTGTATATCGTTTAATGTGTTGCAATGTGTGACTGCATCATCAAGTGTAGATTATAATTTCACTATCTTGATAGAGGATCTGTGTCCAAATGAAGCTGTAGTATTGAGAGTTGGTAAAACCTTAGCATAGAGGGTCTATACTATGTGTGTTATCCCTTTGGATAATAAAGAACATATTTTACATGATTCCACCATATGAATGTATTTTTTATCTTTATTTTGACGTTGAACTGTCCATGAACAGGGTATACTTACCTTGTAAGAGTGATAACCAATCAAAAAAAACAACTTAGAAATGATCTAGCAAACATTAACACACACAGGTGGTGAAATTATCCTTTGGTTATTAAGAGGTGGATTGATGAAGGGTTTTGTAAGTTATTAGGGTTTTTAATGGTACTGGTGAAATGCATCTAACTAAATCATTTTGAAGGTGGTGTGTAACTTTCTCTGCACTAGATGGTCATCAGAATTTGGAATATATTTTGGAGTTAGCATTTTATTTTTTCTAGAGCAATCAATTATCCCATTATTATGTAATTGACTGTTGAATATTTTGACATGTTATAAGGCTAAAAAGAAGACTACATGGACCATACATATTATGAATAGAAATCTCAGAAAGTGACAATATTACAAGTGCAAAGGATAATACATTCTGAGATAGAATATGATGAAGATGATAGCGTCTCATGCTCCGCTATCAAGTTTCACATCTAGCTCAGTCCCAGGGATATGTTCCTTGAGAAGCTAAGTTTCTCTCCCCTCTTGATATAGAGAGAAGAGTTGATTGTTTATCACTTGGTCCATTGAAAGAAAACTATGGAAAGGAATTATTTTTGTCAAGAGGTTTAATTGACAAAGGAAGTTAATTAGAGTAAACAAACTTGGAGAACAAGAATTTATAATCCTTATACCTTGTTTCAGTAGATATAATAAATAGAGGGTATAAAGGATGACCAATACTGATAGAGAGCTCCATGAAAGGACCATTATGAGGTGTGACATATTGATATGCATACAAAACTAGCCCTTGATTCATCCCTCAAATATTTGGAAGGGTGCATAAAATATTATCTCATGTATAGGATCTATGGATGAAGAAACATGGATAAAAACAAAATAAGAGAAATCTAAGTTGTTGTTATGGGCAACATCTTAAGGAATCCATATGATCCAATGTTTCTTTTTGAAAATATCTTATTGAGAATGATAATAGATGATCCTTGAATTTAACTAGGTCACCCTAGAATAAGAGTTTTAGAGAAAGTCAAGGAAGATTTATATATGACCAGATCGATGAAGATACCATACTCAGACAGAACCTAAAATGAATGTGATATAGGTTGAATATAGCCAGATGATGAAGAATCTATTGAAATACGAGGTAGAAATATTCTACTCTGTAAGAAGGATAAGATCGTAGTGGAGAAGATAAGTAAGTGAGTTATAACTTAAAATAAAACTACATGCAGGTGCAACAGTAGGAAATCATGAATAAGATTAGTGTCAAAACAAGACTACATGTAAGAATAAATATTCATATGTTTGAGCCTATACAAGTGCAGTAAAAATAGATGAAGAGTTGGGATGGAGCCCACTTGTTATCTAGTAGAAGCGAAAAGGATAGAGAGTGAGACCAATTCCTTAAGTTGTTCAAGAAGATCTGATAGATTTTGAGGAAATATTTCATTATCCCTGTAACACACATCATGTGACTATAGGTATCCATAGAGAATACATTCAAAGGTACTAGGAATTACCCCCATTTCAATATGAATATTGATAAATGTCATGGATTAATAGATGGGAATCAATGTAAATACAAACCTCACTTCTTGATCATACAATTATGTAAGGGAAATTCTTATATCTCAAGGACACCAATCCATATAAGAAGGCGTGGTATGAGGAGGTCATACTTGTATAAGGACGCATATGTAAATGGATAGAAAAAGAGTTGATAGAGAAATTTAATAAGCTCTCTTGAAAAACCAGGATCATGAAACTTAAAAATGGCTCAATAATGGAGATAATGATGAGTGTGATCGCTTCCAGCATGTCACGTATCTTTTCCATCGTGACTCAAAGTTTTAACATGAGAATCTAGTCCCAGTTATGTTAGAATCATGATACAGTCTATGTAAATAAGTACATATGAAGGAGAGATATCGTTTTTCATTGGACTTGAGAAGTTTCTTGTATAGTTACAATAAAAGAAAAACTATGACAGTGAAGAATGTGTCATTATTTTGGATGTTGGGATCATGTATGAACATGTGTATCCAGTTTAGTAAAAGGAAACGAGATGTTGAAGGAGTAATTTATCAAGTGGCCCGAGAGGATCATTAATATCAAGTGGTTTTTTATTCTGTAACCACCTAGAAATATTTTTTGATGGAAAATAAAATAATCTGGATCTAGAGGATAGGATCTGATATTCCATAACAATCGAGGGCTTGAAAGAAAAGAAATCTTCACCTGAGAGAAGTAAGGAGAATCATAGTCTGTTATGACGTGTATATCCAAGGTATAAAAAATTTAGAGGTATTGAAAATGCAGCAGAGCATGTGTACAAGTGTGAGATACTATGGTATTCTAAGCAAATTACAACTTTATATATGGTAGCTGTTGTATGTATTTTATATACATTGAGTATAAGAAAGTGAAACTCATGTACACAGAGGTCCAAGAATTAGAAACAAAGTGTTTAAAGAGATTTGTAACTAACCTGCATAAAAATCATGCGAGGCATGCTAGTAGCTTCAGTTCCCTGAGCAGATGATGACCCGCCAGGCTCCTGTGTATAAAATAGAAAACATATTAATACATGTACAACATACACGCGAAACAAATTATAATAATAATCTAGTGCAATCTAAATGATTTATTAAAAATGTAAGTTTGTACAACTTTTAAAACTTACATTTGAAACACGCCCAGCTGCAGTAGCTAGCATGTTGACATCAGATGTTTCCTTCAGCAGCTCTTGCTATTTAAAATAAAATAAAAAATTAGTTTTTTACATGTATGTACATGACGTACAATCAAATACATATATATTAAAATCTCGAAACATGTGAATTAAAATATTGTATATATATATATATATTATTTATATTTATTTGAAATTTACCTGTGAAAGACCAATATTAGTGGCACCAGTTCTAAAAACATCCCCCAGCATCTCATCTATAGAAAAAGAAATCCTGTGAACTAGCAAATGATGTCTCACCCGCAGTGTAAACGGCACCACATGATCCACAATGGTTTGGTACACTAGAATTGACACCTCTACCAACATGACTAGATGCAATCCTAGTCACTATGATGGATCAAAGTGTCAGTGAGCTCCCTCAATGCATGTCAGTGTGTCAATCTCCACAACCTCCTTTATTATAGGAGGGATAACTGAAGGTAGTGGGGGTTTTGGGGCATGGGGGGATCCTTGGTTGACCTATGCGTGCACTAGGTCTACTCTATGTAGAGCCACCTCCTTGACCAAAAAAGTCAGAAAATTCAAAATAATTCGGGACCTCATTAAGCATGAACTCGCAATATAATTTCTTCAAAAAATAAAGAGGAACCTCATTGTTGTTGCAGGGTGGATAATAAAAAACCATCCACCATCGGTCCCAAAAATTGTTTTTGATTCTGTCATTGTGGTACCAATGGATTGGGAACCATTTGCAAGTAACTACGGAGGGGGGCATTGGTTATGGGGTTAGTAAATAATACACAAATGAGGTATTTTCCAAAAAAATTTGTCTTTTACGGACACATGGGATAATTTATCTACATACCACCACCTACAATCACCTCTAAAGGTATTCCATCTATGTATTTGGTTGGTTGCGGAGTTGAATTTTCCAATCAATTTTTGCAATGTGTTGGCTAAAGTCATGCGAGATGGATTTGTGGCATGATTTTGTCTTTTAGTCTGAATAAGGTTCTCAATGACAATTTTATTTTATCAGATTATTCCAATGATATTATCTTATGTTCCTATTGGTTTAATGGGGACAGAAGGAGCCACAGGAGGCGGATCTATGTTTGGAGGAGGGTTTTGAGGAATGTTCGGAGGGTATTGAGGAATGTTCGGTGGGTTTTGAGGAATGTATTGATGGTTTGCATGATTTCAAGCTTGCCGACTAACTGATAAAACAAGAAAATCGTATATATAAACAAACATTTCACAAAAGCCCATGAAAATGCAAAAAAAAACCTAAAATGCAAAAAAAAAACCTAAAATGCAAAAAAATGATTAAAAACGGGGGCTTACCTCCTTGTCTTGGCGGCATGGTTGAATCTATCGCTGATCCAGAAGTCCGATGAGCAATTTTGAGATAGTATTGAAAGTGTGAGTGAAAAACGTTTAGGAAAAGTCGCGGTTCGAAATGAAAATTAGGAAAATAACGAGTCGCGGGACTGTTAAATTTTGTCTCAGAGTTCCGCGATCGCGGTTTATAACCGCGATCGCGGAACTAGGTTCGGTAATTACCGAACCTAGAATTAATAACCGCAATCGCAGTTTTAGGACCGCGCTCGCGGTTTTAAAACCGCGATCACGGTACCTTTATTTCGGGTTTTTATGTCCACGGAATTGTCCACCAACTTCGTGCACTTACCCCGGGACTGTTAATTTTTGTCTCAGAGTTCCGCGATCATGGTTTATAACCGCGCTCACAGTTTTAGGTTTGGTAATTACCGAACCTAAAATTTAGGAACCACAATCACAGTATATAAACCATGATCGCGGTTCCTAAATTTCAGGTTTTTATGTCCACGAAATTATCCACCAACTTCATGCACTTACCCATAAATGATATAAATAAGTCAAATAATGTACTCATAATTTCCCTTACACTTTACTTGTTTCATGTCCCAATGCAACTCAGTTTTTTCCTGCCCTTTGGCCAAGTTGTTGAGCCATGTCATACTCCTCAAATTAATTGACATATTGTTTTCTAGTTCCCTTACATCCTTGAGTGTTTGAAATCACTTCTACTCAAGTTGTGAAACTCTCATGTGAGTGGGAAACATTATTTTTCCAGGTTGTAGTTAGACTCAGGAGAAGAGGTGGCCTCACCTGCAGTCCTACCCATTCATCACTGTATTTATTGTCATTCTTTTCTGACAATTACCAAATTATTGTGATGATTACATCACCTCGTATTATACCCCAACTTAAATTTTGAGGGGAGATAATCTCTCTCATTTTCAACGGTAAACTTAGAGTATCTCACCTCAATTCTTCTTCCCTTTTCCCTTCTGGATTCAAGTCCCCTCTACCTAGTTGTACCATAAATGAACAACCCCCTACCAATTCCCCTTCCCCATCCAACCTCATCATGTTTGACGACTGCAGGAAAGTTGAAGAATGGCGTGCAACTCATGCGAATCTGACTGGGAATAGGAAACCATACGGGTGCGTGTTCCAAAGAAAAATCAGTTAGCTCCAAAGGGCACAATTCTGGAGGAGGCTGAGTTACTTGTAGAGGAAAAATCATGCACACCACAACATCATGCCCCCCAACCTACAAGCACTCCCCTTTAGAAGGAGAACCATATAGTTTCAGAGGCTCCAAGTGCGGAGAAGGCCACATAAGAACCTTCAGTTCTTCCTTCCACTTCATCCCCTTCAAGCTCTAATATCGAATAAGAGTTTGAGCTTTCAAAATTCATGTTCGAGAAAGAGGGGAACCATGGTGAGCAAATCGCAAACCTAAAGGACACCATGGAGGATGTCGAGCACACGTAGTAGGACAATGAGGAGGCAGATTGTTTGTCAGACTTGGAAGATTGATTTAATGGAGAGGATCCCAAGGAGATCACATCATTTGCTCCTCCATCATCCACCTTCCAAGCACATGAGCTTGCTGCCATGAAGGAGAGCATTCAAGGACAAAAATTTGCACTTCATAACAGCCCTCTGGAACCAAGATTGGAGGATCTTAATATTACATGTTCTTCATAGGAGAAGGAAAGGAAAGAGAAAGAGGATGTCATCATCCCTCTCACACCATCCACCGAAGATGACTCCATTCTTGGAGTTGAAACTTAGAGAAATTGGCACATCCATTAGACTAGACCATGCCCTATCAAGTACTTGGCTTCATTGGAGCCAAGGGAGAAGCCAAAACTAGTCATGCTTTGATACTTTAGGAGATGAGAATGAGTATAAAAGCACCAAGGGTCACCATCAACACCTCCAGGAGTTCAATGCAAATTATCTTGAGGAGGTATTTCCCATTAATGTTAATACCTTGATGATATGGGTGGAGGATATGCTTATAGTCAGTTTTTCACTCATACAAGTAGCCATATTCAGTGTCAAATCATTTGCATGGCTGCCAATTTTGAGAAAGGGAATCTACTTCTCCCTGCCAATGGCAGGATTTGTTTGAGTTCCTTTTTTTCTCCCGGTTAGCGTAGGTTAGTTTAGGTTTTCTTTCAGTAGAAAAAATTCTTTTGCACACTCTGCATGTTCCACTTAGAGCATGTATGATTTTTAGTTTTGTGTAGTGTGTGTTGTGGTGTTTTGTTGCTCGTGCGCAATCCATTTAGGGATCATATTTGTGTTTACCAGTTAGACTCCATGCCCAATGGATGCTTCAAGGCCACTAATCATTTCATCTAGCAGGAAGATGTCCCTGTGAGTTGCCAAACTGTTATCCCAATTTTTCCCATGGGTAAAATTGATCAAACATGACCCTGCACAGGAGATAATCGAAGGCTCGGCTCAGTATTATGAGCCCACATTTCAAATCCAACAGTCAGGTTATAGGTAGGACTCTATAATGGAAGTGCAGGGTCGACAAAGGATCAAACAACCCAGAAGGAGGACAGAGGCTCACAGGAGTAAAATGGGGAAAAGCTCAAATTTTTTGGACTTATCCGCATATGAGTCATCTCAGGGCTGAACAAGAGACTCACGGAAGGTGCCACATGTTGGCTGTTGTAAATATCTTCCCCCTGGGTAGATATAGACAAGCAAAATAATATGGAAATCAAAGGAACTCAAAACCCGACATTTATTTATGACAAAATTTGCGCCTTGGCACAGGTAAAGGGTGCATGACACAGAGTGTCGACATGACAAAATTCGTGCCTTGGCGCAGGTAAAGGGCACATGATACAGAGTGTCGACATGATAAAATTTGTGCCTTAGAACAGGTAAAGGGAACGTGACACAGAGTGTCAACATGACAAAATTCGTGCCTTGGCGTAGGTAAAGGGCGCATGACACAAAGTGTCAACTTGACAAAATTCGTGCCCTGGTGTAGGTAAAGGGCGTATGTCACAGAGTGTCGACATGAAAAAATTCACGCCTTGGCACAGGTAAAGGGTGCATGACATAGAGTGTCGACATGAAAAAATTCATGCCTTGGCGTAGGTAAAGGGCGCATGACACAGAGTTTCGACATGAAAAAATTTGTGCCTTGGCGCAGGTAACGGGCGCATGACACAGAGTGTCGACATGACAAAATTCGTGCCTTGGCGCAGGTAAAGGGCACATGACACAGGGTTTCGACATGAAGAAATTTGTGCCTTGGTGCATGTAAGGGTATGTTGACATGAAGATGGATGCGCCAAGGCACACCTTCAGGAGGCGCAACATTTTGAGCGTTTGACAGGAAGCAAACCCTAACCCAGATATTCATATGGCCATCAGATTCATGCAAGGTTGGACTTTTTGGAAATATTACGAGGTCCTCTATCCAAATACGATTGGATATCTTTAATTGGAAGGGAAAAAGTTCTTAAAAATGCAAAATAAAGTTTTGCCACTTTTTGGGTTTGCTAGGGTTCTCACCTACCGCCATAATGAGATGAATTAATTGCAACCTAGAGGTGGTTGGGGTAGATTTGGAATTCCTCTCTCTTTTCTCTCTCATTCTTTCTATAAATTGTAAGGAGGGGCTTCTTTCTAAAGGTTGGACATTCTTGTTTTGCCCCTCCCTTCTTCTCTTTGGCAGGTGAATTTGTGGAGTTCAAACCTCCCATTTAAAACTGTAATGCAACTTTGCCTCTTGGAATTTTGTAGTGTATTACATCAATATTTGGAGCAAATAATGCATGTCTGTGGATGATTATCAACCCTCTCTGTGTTCATTTGCATCCTCCTGATATTTCACTACAAATATGGTTATCTGTGCATGATCTTGCATTACATTTTAATGGTTTGTGTTTATTGGAAAAACAGATGTTTCTTCATTCCTCGGTGCATCACCTTTGTTAGTATAGGTTTATTTTATACATCTTCTTACCCTATCTCCTTGGCAAGTTAGATTAGGTTTTTGAGTAAACCCTCTGCATTTTTATGTGTGCATCTGAACAAAGGAATAGGAACTGGCCTTCATCCGGAGAGCTTTTCTGATTTCGCAAGGTACCACACTTGGGAAAAGCTCCATGTTATGCAATCGAACTGAGAGTCTCAACCCATCGAGTTGCAGACATTCAGGGGTGCTATGATTTGCCATCAACATTAGCTTGGTGTAATTCTAAAAGGGCACATCAAAACGAAGACCCCAAATGTGCACGGAGCTTCCACGTGTCCCAGGTCTGAAAAGGAGACGGAGTCAGTAGTTGAAAAGTCACAGACCCGTGGAAGGTGCCACGTGCCTCATCAGTGCAAATCAAAGGATAGAATCCAAAATGGAAACCCCAAACAAGCATAGGCTCACCACATGGTCAGAGTAAAAAAAGGGGACAGAGTGGGGCCAAATCGATTAAGTATAAAAGGAATGGTGAAAGCCTCCACATGTCTCAACAACACACCTTCAAGGTTCGAAGTCAAAGGCAGAGACTTAAAAAAGTGTCAAGTATTCACGTGTCCCAGGTTTGAAAAGGATACAAAGTCAAGAGTTGAAAAGTCTCAGGCTCGTGAACGACACCATGTGTCTCAATGACACATCTTCAAAGGTGCGGCCCAAAGAAAAACCTTGAACTAGTGCCAGCCCTCCACATGTCCAAGGTCCCAAAAGGGACAGAGTCGGCTATTGAAAACTTCAAACGATCAGAAAGAACCATGTGTCAGCTTGACACAATTTTATAATTGAGAGCCCAAGGCAGAGACTCAAATGTGCGCTAGCTTGCCACGTAGTCAAGGTCCAATAGAAATCAAATGGGCATCGGACCTGAATCGGCTAAGTATAGAAGAACTAGTGGATTATGCCACATGTCTCATCAGTGCAAATTCAAAGGCATAACCCAAAGTGGAGACTCAAACAAGTGCTGGCCCTCCACGTGTCTAGAGCCTGAAATGGTAGAATTGGCCGTTGAAAATTCTAAACAGAGGCAGGATAGCGGAAGGAGCCACGTGTTGTCTCCATGTAAATTCAAAAGGTAAAATCAGGAAGTAGGTCCTAAATGTGAGTTGAGCCTCCACGTGTCTCAGGTCAGACATATGGCCCCACCAAATGAAAGGGGACTTAGGCAAAACACAAAATTACAGAGAAAGCCCACAAAGGGACACGTGACCATGTTTCAAGTCAAAGTGGGAAGGCGGGTCACCGGAGGTAGTTTGAATTTTTTGGCTTTTGTTTCGAAAAGGCGGTAAAGTATAAAAGTAAGCCACATATCTACCGACACCCAGAGAATTCATGTGTCAGGCCTAAATTACATGTGGGGAGGTAGGCCTGAGGAAGAATTTTTGCCAAAGTGGAAAATACAGGCCGAAGGGCCTAGGGATGAAAAATGCAAAATGTGAAGTTACGAGCTTATGGGGGCTGCGGGGAGTTTTTGTAATTTTGTAATTTTTTTGCAAAAGGTGCAAAGTGAATTTCGGGCCCGCGAATCTATTTTGCAAAACTATTTTTTTCACCATTTTGTATGGATTCGATTCAAATATTCAAATAGACATATCTTTAGATCCAATGCTTGAAATTCAACAAATTTAGTACCGTTGGAAAGATATCGACCTCCTCTATGCCATAGAAGCATAAAATATTAATTTAAGTAGGATTTGATGAGTGAAAATTAGGGAAAACGTCTTTTATGCCATTAATGAAGGATCCAATCACTTCAACTACCCATATCTGATCTAGATTTTCCATCTTTCCTTCTCCAACATGCCAAACAGACATGGGGAACTAGAATTGACAGATTGTAGGTATATTTTTAGGGCATTGATGGTTGGTGGTTAAGATTTAAGAGTAGAATCGAGTTTCTCTTCTTTCTCTCTATTTTTTATCATCTATATATTGTAAACACTTCTCATTTGAGAAGGGAGACATTCTGGGATGTGGGGAAACTCTGTCAAATTTGTTTCCCAACTCCATTTGAGGTATAAGCCTTCTCCTATGCATGCCAAGCATATTTGTGCCTCTGAACATCCATGTAATGGTCTGTGCATGTCATAGAGCAATAAAATCAAGTTTTTTGTGGTGTTCTTCATCCCTTTCTCAGGTTTTTTTGTTTCTCTGTGCATCTCCATTTCATGTTTGCTCCATGTGCATGTATTTCACGTTTGCAGGTATAAGATATCATGTTTCATGGAGTTTCGATGGTGTATTTGGATCTGGGTATGTGTCACTTTTGTTTGATCTCCCTCATCACCTTTTGACCCTATTTCATCCTCCCTCAGCAGAGTATCTCGCCACTTCCTTTTTTGGTGTATCACCACTTAGTGTAGGATCTCTTTCACTTTCTCTCTGTCCATATCTCCTTGGAATGGTTAGATTACGATAGATAGGTTTTGATTACACTATAGTAGCTTGTGGTAGGTAGTTAAGGAAGAAGGAACCAACCTTCTCTGGAGGTCCATCTCAAGTCCGTAAGTCCCATGACTTGAGATATGGTCCCATGTTGTGAAATCACACCGAACGCCCCCACTCAGATTCGAGGCCATTTGGGGGTGCTGTGATTTTGCATCAATAGGCCCCTTTTTGAGTTTCCTTGGTTTGGGAAACCTCCCCCAAACTTATCTATTTGATCCTTATCTTCTGTCTGTATAAAACATGATGTGAGAATATCAATTGAATAATCCTTGGGTGTCTTATCACTGCCTTACCACCTCCATTATTATATTTTTTTTCTTACTTTTATGACTGCATTGGCTAAAAATTCAGATAAATTTACCCTGAGTGCAGGGTTTATGCAACCGTTCCTTAAATGAATTATAATTTTTAGAAAATCTTCACAAAACACAGATGGATGTCTATCATAGATGAAGTATCTATTAACCCATTTAGTTAATTCTTTCCAAATGCTAGGCAACATTTCCCTCTTAATCCCCTTCTGAGCACCATTGGAGGTGAGGATTACTTCTGGAAATGCTTCACCATCCTCATGAAATAGGGGGAATTAATTCCTTAAGAGGATCATTTTTCATAACCTTGAGACCAAAATCCGGTAACAAAACAGTTCAAAAAACAACCCGACTACTGATTTCCACTTGATTTCCCCCAATGCGTGAGCAAGTAGCTTCAAACTTTACCAAGAACTCATCCACTATGTTTTCTTATGAGCCTTCGATTTCCTTATGAATTCTAGCCAACCGACATCATAAAATACCTAGGAAATTGCAGCTTTCCAGTGCAATGGGTTTGGAGAGCTTGGTTTAGATTTTTTATTTTTCCCCAAAGTGTAGACAAATCCAGACAGTGGAAAAGACAAAAACAAGGTTGTGTTCAAATGCATAGAGTAATAACATGAAGTGATTAGCGAGTCACAATTTTCATACTCAGTCCTAGGAATGATGCAACGTTGGTTGCAGGTACTCTAAACAAGAGGAGTTTTTTTGGATGTGATATGCTATAATTAATGAGTTCTCAATGTAAAGTTATTTTCATCTTGTAATACACGTATAACCATAGATTAATGACATTTATTATTGTTCGACAAGAATTGTTCTTTGTATATTTTGAAAATGGAATACCAATGTAATTATATTTTATAGTGTTGAATTAGATGTGAAGTTGGTGCTCAATGTTGTACCTATGTTATAAAGATATTAAACTAATCTTTTTCTGCGTTAATTATTGGTTTATTTCCATTAACACTTACAATGCTAGGTAGAATCTCCTCTCATTAAAACTAACGAAATCAAAAGAACAAGTTATAATTCCTATTGTACTTACTCCTCCCATTTGAGTCTTTTTCCAGGGTATTAAACATTGAACATGTTAATAAAATACTCTTACCTCCTTAATCATCTCCTTGTTTCACACCTAATATGTCTTATTAAGGACCATTTCCTTGATATTTTATGATGTGGCACATATATGTTGTGAAATTCTATCATATTGGGATGAGTGAGGTGATCATGTCTACGTGTTGTAGGTATAGACCCATATCATGAATAAGTTAACCCCCCCTTGTGAGTAATTTCCCATGGTACCCTAGTGGGTGGCCTAAGCCTTGTAAGATAGTTGGTGGTTGTAACCTATGATTGATCTCTTGTGAGATATAATTTATGTGAGTGGATACTACATTTCGAATTACTTGCATATTTAACAAACAATTGAAATAGGTCCTTATGAGGCTTTTGTAATACATAATATTATTTGAGATATCTCTCTTGTAATATACTCTTAATACTTGCATGTCTAAGAGAAATGAAATGAGTTGGATTGTACAAGATCTTAATCCTTGTAGTATTTAATCCCTAAGTGTTACAAGAATTACATTTTCCCTAAAATGATATTAATACATGACAAAAGTAACTACGTAAATGTAGATAGTAAAAGGGTAAATAAGATTAAACTAAGAAATGACTGCTACAAAAAGAATGGTACGGATTTGAACGATGCCAAGACGAATTAAAATGCCAAATGTGATCATTAAATGAATGTAATAAAATAGAGCTCCACAAATAATACAACAAACCTAATAAATAAATAAAACCCAAATATGATGCATGATCATATGTTTTTTTTGCATAAATATGGATTAAAACAATGATGCTAATGAAATAACAAAATGTAGCCTTGAGAATGGGATAACTTCAGCTATAGCCAAGGTATTGTGAGTTAAGGAAATTTTAATCTAGTTGGACTTGTAAACGTTAGTAGAACCCTTGGCTTAGGTAGGAATATATCAAACCGAGGATCACTCAGGAAGTAGAATTTATGGTCGAAACATGTAATTAACCCATTGCTATTAGGATTAAATCCTTAGGATTGATGAAACAAAAGTAGTTTGAAATGTGAAATTCGTCACTTAAATTCAAAGAAAAATCTCTATAATGGGAACACAGGTGTAATGTACCCTTACATGCGCAATATGATTGTGAAAATATGAATTCCTAATTGGAGCAATAAATTGTGAATCAAGAATGATACAACTTAATTAGTTTACCTTCATAGTTGGTTGTAATACCTGGAAGATGAGAAAAGTGTATTGTTAGTATTAAACAAGGCTATGAAATGAACTTGGGATAGGTTTCCTATTGATCTAGTAAGCTTCCTTTTTCTTCTTGTAACAAGATTACTTTTCCAAACCAAGTAAACATAACTCTATCAAACAAATCCTTAAGTCAAATATTAGAAAAATCATATGTGTATATACATTCCTAATCAAAATCATGCTATATAAATTTATTTCCACAAGAGAAGCGAGTGAATTCTAAATGAACCACTATAGGTGAAATGTTAGACAAAAACATGCATCCTATTTGTAAAGGAACAAAGGGGTACCATGTTATGTGTCATTTAGAAAATTATATTCAACTAGTACAAATAGGATTGTAATAAATATTTCACCTATGAACAATGATGTGCTGTGGGAAGTGCCTGTGAGTAAGTGTATATTGTAGTGTGTCATTGTTGTACTTTGTCCGTTTTGGAAATGTGGATTTGATGTGCATCATGGGTTTCATGTTATATATGTGGGTCCATGGTTACGGAAACGTATCATGTGTTATAAATTATCCTAAGTGATCTTATGTGATGTTATGTATCAAGCAATGTAAGCCAAAAAATAAAATCCGATTATTATGTGTGTTGTATTTTGGTGTTGAAAATGTGGGCATTACATATGGTATCAGAGAGGAGGTTAATGCTCTCGAACCTCTGGGATAGATTGAAGTTTTGATGATCTTGCATGGTGGTGGTGGAGATGGGAAGAGTAATGTGATATATGTTGTGATGTGACCAATGTTGTAATTGTGATATTATGAACACACATGTTATTCATGTCACCTAGTGTGTATTTGTTATCATGTTGATGTGTTTGTAATGAGAGTATTTTATCTCCTTTTTGTGGACTCAATGAGGATTTCACGTGTGATGTGCCACCTTTTTATGTGTGAAAAGAATGTTATTATGGAGTATGGAGTGTTGGAGTGTTTTTTCATTATGTGATATGAAGGTATGTTGATGTGTTGCATGAAAAAATAGGTGTATAGTGAATTGGATTTTATCGTGATGTCACCACTGTGTTGTGATGAATCGTGTGTGTCACCATGTTGTATTACAATTGACTATATGTTGGAATGTTAGTCACTATTTTTATCATATGTATAATTTGTGTAATATGTGACGACTGTTCATGTCGTGAATTAGGGGCATATGGTGATCGTATGACCCCTATTGTGTAGTACCTGCACCTTAGGTGCATTATGTGGACAAGTGATGTATCATAACCCATTAAAGTAATGATTTTTGTTATACCCTATATATATACCATGCATAAGATGTTATAGTTAATGTGTGTGAATCACCATTGTTGTAGTGATGTAGTTATGTATTATATTGTGAACCTTACACTAGATGACCCTAAGGGAAGCAACCATCAAGAGTGTATGTGTGGAGAGAGGATGCATGGACCAAGTTTTCATAATATTGAGATGAGTATGAGTGAGGAAGTGGAGTCTTATATAGACTAAAAAACCACTTCTATTTGTTTAGTATACTTCGAGCTTGCTCAGTATATTGTGAATACACACCACCTTATGCTAAAATTATGCAAAATAGCATCCCCTGATATTTCATATTGGGTTGTCCATCAAATAATCCTATGTGATTTTGACTATGTTGAGCCTTATGGGAGTCAGATATGATGACAATTACATTATTTGATATACTCATTTTTGGTTACATGTATATTTTTGCAAGCTGAGGCTTGATATCCGAGTACCAAAAACTCGATGAGTACCCCTTTAGTGGCCATATGAGGCCACATAGTGATTGTAATGTGTTATTTATCAATATGTATTTTATTCATAAATTGATCATTATCTCTAATCTTGTCAAGAACCAGTACCGTTTTCTCGATTTGATGTGTTCTTATATTTTGGGCATTTTATTTGGTTGTTGCACTAACATGTGGATTTTTGCACTAAATATGGATAAATAGCCATATGTTTTGCTTGAGTTTTAAATTTTTTCGTTTCAAGTTTAATTTTTTTTTATCCTAACTCAATGCTTGGGATTTTTTCCACTTGGCATTTGAAACAGATTATTATGGTGGTTCTAATGTCATAATATTTTGGAATAGGTTCATGGGATTCACAATGGAGTGGTTGAACATATGGATCCATGCTTCGTTGTAATGGGGGTACATGACCCCAAGGAGTTATAAATAACTAGCAATTTGTTGAACCATAAGTTATTATGTCACTTGGGTTAGAGGTGTTTGGACCTCTATGTGCTCAAGGCCAATACAATGACCCAACATCTTTTAGGGATTGATAAGATGAGGGACGTGACTAAGATATGGTTAGGGAGGGACCTAAGAGATTTGTGTGCATGGATGGCTCTATGGTTGGAGTGAAACCGATGGATTAGGTTTATGGCGATGGTTTTGTTTATTATATACAAAAAAATGAAGAAATATTTATGAGGCTCTAAGGATGAGTGACTTGATATGTCAGAAAACATCTAGATGATGTTTATTTTCTATGGTTGAGTGACTCCTAAACATATTTTTTGTGTGCTCTATGATCCTTGCTGCACGATTCTGGGATGATAAAAAATGACTACAAGTTCTCCCTTCCTACTGCTTTGGGATTTTATACGAGCAGTTTTTTGTTATGCTTTCAGACAATGAAAGTGCCTATTCTTCTATTCCACTTATGCTCTGTAATATTTGTTTCTTTCACTCTTCCCTACACCTAAGAGGAGATATGAGGTCACGAGGGACATGGTAGCAAGATTGAACGGGAATATGCGCCTTAGGACATTGTTATTTTTTATAATATTCTCCCATCTTGCGCTAAAAAGGGAATTTTTTTACCTAGAACGTGAACTATTTGAGCATATTACTTTTTACAAAGTGCATTGTTTTGGGACGCAGACTTACATGATTTTTCCCATTATTTTGATACCAGTGTTTGTATATGGAAATAAGCGTGATTTTAGTATCCTGTTGTGTCTTTTCACATGGACGTGTGTTGAGACTACTCCAAGCCTGTGCAAAAATATGGGCTCTGAAATAGGGTATGGACATATCTTAAAGCATAAACGATAGAGGAATGTTTTTTAGATGTTGTAGTTTCAAATGCTATGGTACACGTGTATGAAAAAAGTGAGAGCATGGACAAGTGCATGTGATACAGTTGTGACAATTATGGACAATGTGTTCTCAGGTATTCTTTGAAAAATGCATTGCACGAGGTTGAAGTACTTTGATCAGAAGTATAAAAGCTACGATGTGCACTATGATCATTGAAGTGATGTCGTTTACAGAAAGAGTCATAAAGTAGAAACATTTTCGGGGTGGACAAGCATTAGCAATGAAAGTGTAAGGTTAAGGGCCACGACACCATGGACGTTTCAAAAACTCTCCTTACCTTTATCTTCGCCTCAATTTTGGAATTTGGTTTGCATTTGGGTAAAAAATGATTAAATTATTAGCAGAGCTGCAATAGGGAACTGCTTCGACTAGATTGCTAGCTGCAATCAAGAGAGATAACAATTCCTGATTTTTCAAGCACAAAACAGGTATTGGAAGCTCATTAAATGTCGCTTTCTTCTTTTTACATTGGTACATCTGCATGTGTCAAGAGCCTATCCCTCATGTCCATACGTTTTAACGGAGAGCTAGATGAGTTAACTAATATAAGTTTTACATTAGCCTATCCCTCACGCAAACCATTGCAATCAAATTTGCATTTCCAGAGACTCGCAACCCCACAACACCCTATGCCCGTAATTCTCATGCCCCACCATCTGTACTGCCTGGTCTTTGTTACATAGAAGTATCATTAAGCAGTAGTTTGACCTCGATTTGAAATGGGTAACAACACATTCGATTCTTATTTATATAAATAACAGTGTAATGCATTGTGTACCTTTTCCGTCAAAATTACCAACGACCCAACCTGAAAAGTATTTCATTTTCCTATTGTACAAACCCTGTACGTGAGACATAGGCTCTTCCGTAAATCTGTCCAAAGCATATCTCACCTTTGGCTAATTTAATCTTTGTTGGCGCAGGTGAAAATTGAAGAGCTCCAAGGGAAAGTGGTGTTTCTAGTTTACTCTCTTAGGCTTCATAGCAAAGCAGAATGCATGGATTTCAAGAATGTGTACAATTATGACTTGTGCCTCCAAAACAAAGTCGGAAAAAGCAATTAGAATATGTTCGTGGGATTTGAAGTGGTATGTGATTCTCGATAGTAATTCAGGGCAGGGTGTACACAAGCTGTTCATATTGCAAAGCGGGTTAATGAAGAAATTTTGAATGGCCTTCCATTGCGGATCCGTGGTCGATCGTAATCCCATTGTAATGCATTATTTCCGGAGGAACACCTCCATCAATAAATTGCCTGTGCTACTTGCCGTGTCTCCCACTCGTAAACCATTCATCAATTTCAATAATTTGAGTTCCTGTGAACACAGACAAGTATAGAGGCCGAGCTACACGTAGAATTCAACCATGAAGAATTTTCAAGAGGTGAAAAATATTTTTTAAGAACTAACTTAGGATAAAGAGGCTAAGAAACGAAGGTGAAAGAGGCAGAAAATGGAGATTAAGAGAGTTGAGGATATCCTAGTCAAGTTAGCAAACCATCATAAAGGAAACTTAATAACACTTGTAAATAATCTTTGTTTGAAACTCTATCATTGTGACTTGTTCAGTAAATTGCACTTTTGGATCACAGTAACCTATATTTTCCATACACTCTTTCTCTCTCCTTGGCTTAAGAAATGAAGTGAAATGAAATGACAATCAATAGGTATGTCTTTAACGATTCTCCTTTCAGAATACTAAAGTAACTATATTATTATTATTATGTAAATGGAATTTAAAAACATTAATTATGCTTGATTTAGGTGGATCTCTCATGCCATGTTTGATTTATCGTTGATTTCATGCTCACATGGTTTTGCAGGATGCAAGTAAGATGGCGAAAAGGAATTATGTAATTCATTTGTTATTCCAATTGTAATTTATATATGTTACAAAACAGCCATCAAATTTAACCATGTTAACGGGTAAGTTTATATTTGTAAATTTCGGTAAGTCTGTATGAGATGTTAGTTTTAGGGATTCCTTGGGAAATGTGCATTAAACTATAGGGTGATACCTTTTGATACAGATTTACTTATGGTAAAATGGTTGGATATATTTAATATAACGATATATAATAATAATATATAATTATGCATACGATTTATTAATGATAAACGATTGACGTCAAATGTTTTTGTATGCCAAAGTATATTTAAATTGAATTTAATATCTTGTACATGCATTCAATAAGTGTGCAATTGATGACAAAATAATTGATCTATTGTGCATGAAACTTGAAACATGCTCAATAAAGTCAAATCTTAACGAAATAGTCGAAAGTTAATACCATGTTGTGCTAATAAATAACCTTGCATGTGTTATTATATTTTTCAATAGAAATCTAATACCTTAGAATGAACTTAAATTGTTGAGCGCTGTGGATGATGACCTTGTAGTTAAGGTGTTGGCTAGCCATCCACCAAGGTTCCACTCCCAGGGGATACCCATATTAAAAAGGGATGAAGCTAGGATCATGCTGTATTAAAAAAGGATGAGGTATGGCAGAATAGATACCCCTAAAACCTAACATCTAAGCTAAGGGGGAGTGGATTATTTCTAGGTCTTTAAGAAAAAAAATAATTTAAACTTCATTTTTAATAAATATTTGTATTATGAAAACACTATTCAATTGCATTCTTTATATTGAATTTTGCAAAATTGGCATTTTATATCTCCAATGTAGCAATTCATAAGTCTTCATACATATTTATAAATAGTTTACTAACTAGCTATTGTACCAGAAGTATGCAATGGAAACATCAAACACGACATAATGGGATATGTATGTGATTTTTCTAAATTTGATTTTAGGAATGATAGACAACTTATTATTATATATTATTTGGCATGTGATCCTTATTTCAATTCTTCCATGTACTCTACTATGATGTCAAATGACTAGGATAAAATAAGAAAACATAATAGTAGTCTTCCCAAAGGAAAAATAGCCATCCTCTAGCAAAAATTTATAATTAACAATATTAATCCCATTATGAATGAAAATTAATGACTCATGTATTTCTATAAAATTACAGGGTCAAATTGTACATCTGATGTCACATTTACCTTCCCCATTTTTTTTGCGGGCACACCAACCCCTCAAGTATAAATTGGTAATAAACTAGTAAATATATTGAGTTAATTTGTTTTTGAGTTAATTTGTTTTCCATAAAGAGATGTTATTCTAAAATTATGATTTGATGTTGAACATGTGAATGTCAATATGATTGGGGGGGCGCATGCTGCTAAATTTACTAATGTGACTTTTATTATTTTCATTCATCATATACATGAATAGAACTAGTAATTGCACATGAGATACAATATGTAGTGCCCACTTCCCTTCGACACCTTTTTGAGTATCAATTTTGTTACTGTCAACTGCACTTATGGATATATTATAGCTTTTTGATTGAGCATGTTACTAGATATCAGAGATATTGAACTGTTGTTGATTCGATTCATATTTGATGCATATGGACCATTAGAGACATTTGATGTTGATATTGATATACTGTTGACATGGTTATTTATCTATAGTTCTGACATGTGATAGAGTTAGTCTTATTGAGTAGACTTTTGATAATTAGATTACTGTTGTGATCATTTGACATGGATGAAATGTGGAATCAAAATATGCTAGAGATTTTAAGTGATATCGTATTTGCATAGCTTATGTTAATTCATACATAGTTGATCTTAGATTTATATCATCTATTTTGGCATGGATGTTTTAATGCGGCCACAACGCCGAAGGACGTATTCTCTGTTTTGCAGGTATATTATATTTGTGATGCCCGCTAAAAACAATCTAATTGAGACCTAAGAACAACCTAGGATTAGTTAGGAAAAATATGGAATAATTTTTTTTGTTTAAAAGAGTCAACAACCAGGTTACAAGACAACAGTTGTCGCAAGCAAGTTTCAAAGCCAAATCTTATTAATATCTTATAATTTTTATTAATATGACAATTATAAAATATCACAAGGTCCAAACTTAGGGTTAGATTAATCAATTAGGTTAAGAGGGTAATTTCTCACTATACCACTCTCTACCAGGACTTAAAATATTCAACCTGATTTTTCTCAAAATTAATGCACTCAAAACTTCCTAACAACATTTCCATTAGATAGGAAATTTCCTCACCTTTCCGGTGATATAAATAATTCCTCCTAACTCCTCGTATTTCTCAAGTTATGGGTCGGCGGACCTTGGGAGGAAAATTTTCCCAAGAGCGGGTTTGTGGGCCTAGGGGAGAAAATTTTCCCATGCACGGGTCCTGCGGAATTCAGAGAGAGAAATTTTTTCCCAGAGGAGGAATGTGCGGACTAGTGGGGTGAGGAAGAAATTTTTTCCCATGCGCGGGTCGGCAGAGCGGGGAAGAACTTTAGCACTTTTTCCCTTTTTGGGAAAAAAGTACGATTTGCCTCCACGACGCCCCGCGAGCCCAAAAGGACACGTGTTAGCATTTCCCAACTCTGGTGGAAACGCAGGCCACCTGGAGAATTTTTAGACTTTTATCCTTTTTGCTGAAAAAGTGCTAAGGGATCAAAATGATCCGCCCCCGTCGACGCCCAAGGTGCCACGTGTCAGCCATTCATTGGTTGTGGGTCGGCGGGCCGACGGGAGAACTTAGAAAATTTTTCCCAAAGAAATTTTTCAAAGCGCTAAGTTTTTTATGGGATCCTGCTCCTCCATTGACGCCCCTTGATGCCATGTGGCAACACCTGATTGGTTGTGGGCCGGTGGGGCCGTAGAGAAAACTTAGAAAATTTTCCCAAAAAATTTCCGAAGCACTAAGTTTTTTTAAGGGATCCGCTCCTCCACTGATGCCCCATGTGATGCCATGTGGTAACACCTGATTAGTTGTGGGCCAGTGGGGCCATGGAGAAAATTTAGAAAATTTTCCCATTTTTTACTTTTTTTTTTATACAGTTAGAATTATTTTTGAAGCCAAATGAAGGGAAACTTTAGAAGGCCATAACTTTTGATTGGGAACTCAGTTTTGAGAAAATGAGGACTTTTTGGAAAGATCTCGACATCCTCTTTTACATGAATCATTACATTTTCATTTTGATAATTTTTAAGGGGTGAATTTCATGAAAAGGATCTGCAGGCTTTAAAAAGGCAAACTGGTAAATTTTAACTTATGAAAATTTTAATCAATTGATCTTATTCCTCTCTCAACATGTCAATTAAACATGGAGAATTGTTCTTAGATGGATTTAGGATGGATTTGGAAGGTAATTTTTGTTTGATTGACTCCCAATTAAAAAAATACAATTTTGCCAAAACAAAAATGACAGCAAAACGGTTTGAGCCCGATTTTGCTAAGATTTCTAAGGGATTCCTTATGTTATTTTTTCAATTGAATTTTTTTAGGGAATAATACTTCAATTTAATCGTTTAATTAGTTATTTCCTTGTTGTAGGTCTGAACTGTGCATTTTTGGATAAAGTACTTCCAATTTTAAAATGTACAAAATTGAAAGATCAAATTTTAAAGGATCTATTTTCCATTTTCCTCTTCTAAGTATTAGAATTCATTCCAATTCTAATCTAATACATTTTAGTTATTCAAATCAAACTATTCAAAACCTGAATGCAATTCTGATTTCCAAGTTTTACACATTTCAAAAGAAAGAGTTCTGTATTTTCCTCACATGCATTTCTTCCTTTCAAACAGAGATTTCAAATACATTTCAAACTCAGATTTTAATACAACAATAGTTCCAATTGTGGAAAGGAATGCAAATTTTATTCAAAAGACAAGATTCCCTTCTTTTACAACTTCTCTTTTATGTTGACTTTCACAATACAATATACAAAATACATATCTTTCACTTCTCAACAAAGAACAGAGTATATATCTCTCCTTTACATTTCAAAATTACAACTTTCATATTCAATACAACATATTTCCATTACAAAACATATACAAGTTCATCCACTTCAAGTGGGAAGGTTACAATAAGATTTATCTCAACAAGGGACTGTCAACTATTTTATTTCATTTTCCTTTGCTCCAAAACAACAACATGTAGATTTATCATTCTTCCAATTTTGATCACAACAAGAGTAGGGGAAAGGAAACGCTCTCCACCCAACGAAAGACATCCAATGACAAGGAGAAGCCATCCTTCTTCATTGGCCCCTAGAGCCCCAACCACAATGCAATAAAAGATGTGTTTCAACTCATGGCAACAATAGGCTTCCACAAACACACATGAAAATTTCACATTTAAAACACAGTCCAAAATAGAATGTAGTTTGCAACCACATTAAAACATAGCAAATAAGACTCAGGCTTCAGCATGCAAGCCAAAGGAGCAAGAAACTATGGGGGATGCTACTTATGCCTCCCAAAGGGGAAATGGGTATCACCACCTAATTTCAAACTGTCAAAATATAGTATATCAAAGCCCTGACATGCCCTTATGCCTCCCCAAAGTACCCCTTATTCCTCACATTTCCTTATGCCTCCCCAACCTCTTATGGCACCCCATAATGAGTAAAGAAATGCAAGCTATTTCTTTGTAAGGTGGAACCCAAATCCCAACTCCCTCCACACTTATACCTCCCCAAAATACTTGTGCCTCCAACAAAATAAACCCCATAGTCTTCTCCTACACCATTCCTAGGCCATCTACCCAACATCCCACAAACATGCCAAAACATTCACAACAAACAATTTCATAAACAAAAGGAAGCATTTCAAGAGCCAAGTTCCTACCTCTCCATGATGGAGTTGTTCCAAGTTCCAAAACAACAATCTTTATCTCAATGCAAGAAACCCAAATCAGCCAAGCACAAGCATGTAACAATCTCCCAAAAACTTCTCCAAAGCAAGAGCTCTAGAACAACAAAAAGAATTCACCCCAAAAGGAGTTTCCAAAAGTGAAGCAACCCAAAACAAGGCAAGCAATTCAAATTTTATAGAAGAGGGAAAATAAGAGGATGAGGTGGATCCATGTAGGATGCCACATCACACATCCTCAACCCCAACCCAAAATTCAACTTCATTCTCCAATGCATAATAAATAGGTGGGTGAATAATATGATAGTTTACTTACATACTCAAATCCAACCCACACCTCAAAGGACTGAAATTAAACCTATGTAAGAAAAGTGCAATAAAAACTTACAATTTGTCTTCTCAAAAAGCATTATAAAATTCTAAATTCAACTCTCCAACCATAGGTATGGTTGGTAAATAAATTTAAGAGGTATGGGACAAGTTTAACTTGTCCCACAAGCCTCCAAAATCAGCCTCCAAGGAAAAATTCGAATTTCCAAGAAGGTGGAGTGTTTCACACTCAAAAGTTAACTTACACATCACTTACACATCTCTTACAACACTTTAATTCAAGACCAACAACTCTATTAATTACTTTCTTATGACATATTTTAATTAATTAACTTAACAACATGATTACTCACAATATTACACATCATTTAATAAATAATGAAAGGGTCAATGCACCACAAAATAAACACATGCAAACATAAACAAAATGAACCAATAAATAAATACACATAACCCCTTGGTCACATTTAAAGGTGATCCCCCCCATGGGAACCCCTAACAAAACAACCACACACAAACAAATACAAGTTGCCATGGTGACCTTGTTGAATTCATCTAGAATTCCAATGTGGTTGGTCTCTAATCCCCCGATGTTTGTTGTGATATTTTAACCTGCAAAACACAAATACCTCCTTCGGTCTCATGGCCATATCAGAACATCCAAAATAATATAATTAAAATTCCAAAATCATCTAGATATATGGATCACAACAACATCCAAGCAACCAACAAGATCATTTGCAATTTTACTCAACAACTATATCATCATCAAATAATTTCCATTTCTAGGTCTACTCACAATATTCAAATATCACATGTCCAAACAACATCCATAATATAACCATGTCAAATAGTATATCACATCAATATCCAAAATGTCTCTAATAATCATCATGCATCATAACTGAATCAAGTCAACAATAATCCATGATCTAACATCTAACATCATACTATAATAAAGTCTCATAATCATGCCCATAATATAATCAGCAGTATCATGATCAATATCAAAAGGTGTCAAAGGGAAGTGGGCATCGCATGATAAGTGATTTTCAAAAATTAAAGGCAATAAAAAAAGATAGAGGTAATGAAATTGTAAACTAGGAAAGTGTGGTGTCGTGGATGGTAGCCTTGTGTGTAAATGATTATCGTATTAACGAACAAACGAATTAAACAAGTAATGGAAATAAGGTAGATGAACCTTATTTAATGGGATACACTATAAGTTAAATGTTAAACTGTGTAAAGGGAATCTAGCAAGAAAAAAAATGTAGGATTCTCACATTTTGAGCCTTCCTAGAACTTATGTTAAAGATTGAACCATGATCTCAAAAAATTTGTAATCTTGAAAATATCATGTTGTGGGAAGACCCTATCTATAAGTTGATATTGTAGATGAATCGATATGTTGTGTCTTGTCATTAAAAAAAGGTGGCCTTGATACGTGTCTCATGTTTTCATGTTACCTATGTGGGTTAATGCTTGTCCAAGAAGATCATGTGTTGTGTATTGTTATAAGTGATCCCTTGTAGTGTCGTGTGAACTACAATGTGAGTAAAAAAACAAAAAAATATTCTGGTATTTTTACTGTTGTTTTTGTGTGTGTAAATTGCAGGCATTACAACAATGAAATGGTCTTCTAACCAAGCAATTTACCATACCAACATCGTACCATTCTATGTCTAAAATGTGGAAAGTAGTGTTGGAAACGTATACAAAAGTTTAGAATTGTTTTAAACTAAGGCAATGTGCATGTAAAAATAATTCTCCCTACCATCGTGGACACACTCTTGATCTATGCCAATAGGAGCTTGAGAACACATGGAATTCCTTTAATGTCAAAAAAAAGAAAAGGGAATTTTTTAGCAAGCATGTTGACAGTGATAAAATTATAGAAGGAATGGTGACTTTATTGGTTGTTGCTAAGCATGGAAAAGACACTAAAAATGTTTTAACATATGACGCAAATAGACATGATCTCATGGATTGTTTTGGTTGCAAGACGTGCAAGAAGTGAATTTTTGAATATAAATGAGAAAGCCCACAAATTGTTTCCGGAATGCTTAAAGCTGATGTGGTCTCATCGAATGCGGGGATCACAATTTTTGCATAAAAAAGGTATAGTTTTCCCCTTTTCGCTTGCACTAAATCTCACTTCATCATTCTAGATTTTAAAAATTAAATGTTGAATGATAGGGAATGTAATCCCAAAAATTGACAAAAATATTACCTTGATGTAAACTCTTAAAGCATTAAAAAAAATAAAAAATTCTGAAAGTCATATGCATAGAGCGCCATACCCAAATGTACTGCAAAACCAAAACTCTTTGCATGACCCCTGGTGACATGGAACACCTTAGAGAACCCCTAACCGATTTGATTGAAATTATTTAATGCACTTGTAAGTCATATTCCTAAAACCTCTTAGCTTATCAGTCACTTCTAGTGACATGGTCATTTTAATAAAACACTATTATTTTCAACTTACGGTTGTCGCTTATCTTGAATGAAACTGAAAAACCACTACCTCCTAGCTCTAGACTGCTAATAAGAGGATCATAACCCACCTTCAGTTCGATGGAAAGTTCCTTTGAAACTAATTTTTTTAGTGGGTTTTGGGGCCCACTAGTCACTGTGCGACAAGATTTGCTGACGCAATTACGATAACTGGCCCCAGAGTTTCCCTTATAACTTGAGATCTGCTCTTCCTAATAAAATTCCATCAAACACGATGAATTTTATGTATATGGGAGAGTACGCAGGAATCATCTAACTTTGTGTTAAAACTTCAAACGAGTGTTTTCAAGGCCCAATTTGTGAGCACTTTAGATGTTTTGACCAACTTGCACGAAAATTGTAACTTTAGCTAAACACGCCCTTTTAAGGGTTCTGTTGACTCTTAACTAACCATGGAACCTTGTCCATATCGTTTCCACACTTTATAGAGTATGAATTGATCAAATTATTGTATGAATGAATTTTTGGGAAATTATGATGTTTCTCTCTCTTCTCTTTTCTCTTTCTAGAAGTAACTATGATATTTTGACTGGTTCTAAAAATGTAAATGAGTTATAAATGATCATCGGGTTGGAAATGATATGAAAATTTCATAATGTATGTGATTAAGATATGATGAATAGAAAGGAAAATGAAATCCATAGTTTCGCTCTCTTCCCCTTTATCTCTCTAGAGATAATTATGAAAATACTGATTGAGTTTTGAAAATACAAATGGGTCAAAATGTATATGAGTTGAAATGAAATAAAAATTGGATACATGATGTTACGGTGATTTGAAAAGAAAATGAATCCTAGATTTTCTTCCTCCTTCCCTTACTCTTCTGTCTCTCTCTCCCTTTATTTATCTCTCTCTATTGTCTGCTCCAATTGTTTGAAATGATGGATGCATGGAATTTATGCTTGAGTGTACGGGATTTGCACACTCAGTCCTAGGGATGATGTAACATTGCTTGCAGGTACTCTGAACAAGAGGAATTTTCTAGATGTGATATGTTGTAATTAATGAGTTGTCATTGTAAAGTTATATTCATCTTGCAATACATGTATAACCATAGAATAATGATATGTATTGTTGTTTGAAGAATTTTTCTTTGTATATTTTGAAAACGAAATACCAAAGTAATTATATTTTATAGTGTCGAATTGGATGTGAAGTTGTGCTCAATGTTGTACCTATGTTATAAAGATATTAAATTAATCTTTTTCTAGGTTAACTATTGGTTTATTTACATTAACACCCATAATGCTAGGTAGAATCTCCTCTCATTAAAACTAACAAAATTAAAAGAACGAGTTATAATGCCTATTGTACTTCCTCCTTCCATTTGAGTTTTTTTCCAGGGTATAAAACATTAATTGTGTTGATAAAATACTCTGACCTCATTAATCATCTCCTTGTTTTTCAATTAAGACATCTTATTAAGGACCATTTCCTTGATATTTTATGATGTGGTACATATATGTTGTGAAACCTATCATATTGGGATGAGTGAGATGATCATGTCTAGGTGTTGTAGGTTTGACCATATCATGAATAAGTTAATCCCCCCTTCTACGTAATTTCCCTTGGTACCCTAGTGGGTGGCCAAAGTCTTTCAAGATAGTTGGTGGTTGTACCTATGATTGATCGCTTGTGAGATCTAATTTATGTGAGTGGAGACTACATTTCAAATTACTTGCATATTTAACCAAAAATTGAAATATGTCCTTAGGAGGATTTTGTAATGCATAAGATTATTTGGTATATCTTGTAACGCCCGCAAAAATGATGTTCTAGGAAAATGTTAAAACCTAACACTTAACCTGAAATATTGTGACTAGACTTTTTTTGTTATAAGTTAAAGGGGTTACAAGGTGTCGACCCGTAGTGAGCATTAAAATTATTTTCACCAACAATCTCCACTTTACAAGGGAAGGGCCAAGTCTAAGTTAAGAGATTATATATTCCTAATTTATCCCTAGGGTCATTTAATTAAAAATCATTTAGTGAGGTGCCCTACTTTAAATTACTTGGTTGAGTGTTTTCTCCTCTATAGTTAATGTTAAATCCCAAAATGGTTAACCTTATGCTTAATTATTTTAGTATCATTATCCTAATAGCTTAAATTCCTTTTTATTGATTTCCTGAAATAAACCAAAAACTAACAAATACTTTACACCCCAAGGAAATTAAAAAGCCCCAATCACCCATCTACACATACCTTTAAAAAAATTATTTAAAGCATTTTAAAATACATTCCTACCCCAAAAAAGTAGGGTTGATCCTCAAACCCTTGGATCAAATCAATGGTGGCCACTAGATCCTAAGGCTCTAATCTAACCCTAGAAATCCTAAAGCTTTCTATTAAAACCTCTTCTTACCCTATTCTCCTCATTTGGTCTATTTTTGTCTTGTTTAATTTACAGGTTGGAGCAAGGGAAGCCATGGAAGCAAGGGAGGAAGAACTATGGAAGAGTCTACAAAGGAAACAAGCTTAGATTAGTTATGTTGGGGATTTATCATTGTAACTTATTTCATTCAAGGATTGAAGGTGGTTTTCCTTTCCAAACTGGTTTTATTTCAAGCCATTGTATTTGGGGTTCGCCATTTGGGGGTAAACCCTACTCCCTTTCATAAATACAAGTTTGAGTATTTTAAATTTTCCATTTGTAGATTATTTTACTTTAAACAAAAAGACTTAGCCATTCTTTAGTTTCTAGTGGTTTTTTTGTGTTTTTACAAGCTTAAAATTTTAATTAGAAAAAGTTAAAACTTGCACATGCACGTAACTATGAATTTCCGTCGTAAGTGATAGAACCGCCACCTAGAGCAAGCTGAAGGTCCTGGGACCAGCCACCCCACTTGGGTGATGTTTCACGAACTGCCGCCTTGCAGAAGCGGAGGTTATGAGACCACCGCTCTGCATAGGGCAACGGTCCTGTTCCTTAGAAATAGAACCTAAAAATATGAGATTAAAAAAAAATAAAAGTTACTAGAGTGTTCTAAAATTCATTCTGAGCCTAAATTTAAGTGCCTAAAAATGTCCAGTTGTAAGATTTAGTTCCATTTGTTCATTCTATAGTTAAAATTACTCATTTTAAAGCATTATCTATTCCAATAATAGCAACAACTACTACAAAGATCAATCCCATTTCGTTTGACTAATCTTATTTCAATTCCAAGAGTAAAAGGATCTAACTCTACTTCTAACATTGTCATTTTCTTGCTACAAAATGAAACATTCCCACATAACAATAAACCTCAATTTTTTTTTCCTCTTTCATTTTCACTACAACTTATACTGTGACACCCACTAAAACAACCCACATAAAGACCCAAGAACAACCTAGGATTAGTCAGAAAAATTATGATTTTTTTTAAAGGTGTTCAAAACAAAATTTTCAGAGTCCATTACAACAATTATCAAATCACCTTACAAAACACTAAGAGAGAGAAAGTTATCCCAAGCATAGTTAAATTTTCCTTAGGTGCTAATCTAAATATTTAAAATTAGATTAACACTAAGACAAATAAACTTAATTAAACACAAAGGGTAAAAAGAGCCAAAACAATTAAATACCCAAAGTATTTAATTCCACAAGGTTTTAAAAATTTACAAGGTCTTAAACATGGGGTTGGATTAGACATTAAAATTAATAGGGTAAAATTTCCTCTAACCCACTTTCAGAACTCACTCAAGGATTCAATTTGGTTTTCCCCATAATTAAAGCACTAAAATCTTCCTGAAAGCATTCCCATTAGATAGGAAATTTTCTCACCTTTCTAGAGATATTAAGAAGTCGTAACTCCCTATATTTCAAAAGTTATGGGTCGGTAGACCTTGGGAGGAGAATTTTCCCAAGGCAGGCTAGTGGGCCTAGGGGAGAAAATTTTCCCTAGGGGTGGGTCTGTGGGTCGTTGGGAGAAATTTTTCCCAGAGGAGAAGTCGGGTCGGCAGGACAGGGGAGGAAATCTCTTCCCAGACGCGGGCCAACGGAGCAGGGAAGAATTTTTGGATATTTTCCCACTTGGGTAAAAATCCACCTTTGCACCCATAAGCCCGCAAGTACGCAAGGGACAAGTGGTGCCTCCTAAGCCAACACGGAGAGAGCAAGGACAGTGGGGATAAAAGAATTTTATCGCCCAGAAGGGAAAAAAGGGTAAAACTCACCCACGCCTCCGCCGACGCAAGAAGATGCCATGTGTCAACCATCCCTTGACTACGGGTTGGTAGGCCGGCGGGGATATTTTGGAAATTTTTCCCAAAATTTTTCTAAGGCACCAAGGAAAAAAAAGATCCGCTCCTCCACCAACGCTTCGTGAAGCCACGTGGCAGAACCTGATTGGCTAGGGGTCAGCGGGGCTACGGAAGAAACTTACAATTTTTTTCCAAACTTATTTTTGAAAGAAAAAAGGTTAAAATCGATCTGAGCATCCACCGATGCCTGACGAGGCCATGTGTTTCTTAGGGATTGGCTAAGGGGCGGTGGGGCCATGGAGGGAAAATTACCAATTATCCTTTTTGGACTTAGATCATATTTAGACAAAAAGAAGGCTTCCGGGTTAGTGGAGTGGTGGAAAACTTCACGACTTTAAAATTTTTTGGAAAAAAGAAAAAGAAAATAAAGTTTGAGCCCGTTGGTCCGCCTAATAATATTTTATTCATTTAAATTTGACAGATTATTTTTGAAGTCAAATGAAGTAAAAACTTCAGAAGGCCATAACTTTTGATTGGGAACTCGGTTTTTGACAAAGGAGGACTTTTTGGAAATCTCTCGATGTCCTCTTTGCAAAGAAACCTTAAAAATTCGATTTTGATAAATTTTAAAGGGTAAAATTTGAGAAAACGTCTTTCTGTCACTTAGAAGTGAACTGGTATTTTTTTTAACTTATCAATTTTGTTCAAATTTGTCATTTATTCTTTCCGAACATGCCAAACAGACATGGAGGATTTCACTTGGAAGGTTTTGGATAGATTGCAAGATTAAATTTGCTTGATTGATTTGCATTCAAAAATTACCAATGTTCACACAATAGAAAACCTGTAATTTCGTCTTTAGTCGATATGAAATGTTCTTTAAATGTTTCTTCAGTGTTATAGTTTAGTTTGGGGTCATTTTAAAGATACTAAGTTCAATAAATAATACATATTTTCTTATTCATTGTTGCAGGTGTCATTCTATACATTTTAAATAGATTATTTGCAGAGTTTACAGTGACATTAAGTAGAATCTATACTTGAATACAAATAGATCTATTTTTGTAGTTTACCAGATACAATATATGCATTCATTTCCAACTCAAATATATAAAGTTGATTCAAACAAAGTATTTGAATGAAAAAATACAACTTCAGTGTTTTTCAAACAATTCGTTTCTACAGAACAAAGTATCATGACATTTCATCATACATATTCTTTCTTTCATCTTTTCAACAGAGAATTCAAAATACATTTCAAACACAGAATTCCAAAGAACACCAAATTATTTTAACAAGTTAAACAATTTCCATTGATTCAAAAATGATTTCCTTACATCTTTCTTTTCCATTTCCTTCCCAAAAGACATAATATAAATCTTTCTTTTATTTCATTCAAAACAGAAAACAGAGTGCACCTCTTTCACATTTCGAACCACAACTTTCATAACCATTACAAAACTTCATTTCCATCATCAATAATATATAAGGTCATCCAATTCCAAGTGGGAAAGGGTTGCAATAAATAATAAACTTAGTAAGGAACTGTTCAAACATTATTTTCCCTTTACTCCAGAAAAGTAACATGCAGATCCATCATTCTTTAATATTGATCATAAAAAGATAGGGGGAAAGGCAACGCTCTCCACCCAACAAAGAAATCAAATGAAAAGGAGAAGCCATCCTTCTTCATTGGCCCTCAAGCCCCAACCACAATGCAATAAGAGATGTGTTTCAACTCATGGCAACAACTGGCTTCCACAAACACACATGCAATCTTCACATTTAAAACATAGTCCAAAATAAAACTGCAGTTTGCAACCACAAATAAAAGACAACAAACAACACTTAGGATTCCTCATGCAAGCCAAAGGAGGAAGAAACTATGGGGGATGTTGTTTATGCCTCCCAAGGGGAAATGGGTATCATCGCCTGAGAATAACCACCAATATATATATATATATATATATATATATATATATATATATATATATCATTTCAAATCCCTGACATGCCCTTATGCCTCCCCTAAGTACCCCTTATTCCTCATATTTCCTTATGCCTCCCCAACCTCTTATGGCACCCCATAACAAGTAAAGAAATACAAGCTATTTCTTTGTAAGGTGGAACCCCAAATCCCAACTCCCTCCACACTTATACCTCCCCAAAACACTTATGCCTCCCACAGAAATACCTCATAGTCTTCTCCTACACCACCCCTAGGCCATCTACCCAAACAACCCACACACATGCCAAAGAATTCATAACAATAACATTTACACAAATAAAAGAAGAGCATTTCAAGAGCCAAGCTCTTACCTCTCCATAATGGAGTTTGTTCCAAGTTCCAAACAACAAGATTTCCAATGCAAAACAACCCAAGATCAACGAAACACAGGTCTGTAAAAAGTATGCAAAACTTTCTCCAAAAGAAATAGCTCATTTGAACAACAAAGAATTCATCCCAAATGAAGTATGCAAAAGTGAAGCAACCCCCAAAACAAGCTAAGGAATTTGAATATATAGAGAGGGAAGAGAAGAGGATGATGTGGATCCAAGTGGGATGCCACATCACACATCCTCAACTTTAACTTATAATTCAACTTCAATCTCCAAGGCACAATAAATAGGTGGGTGAATAAATGACAGTTTACTTACACACTCCAAAACAATCCCACACCCCATAAGGACTGAAATTAATAAAATGTAAGAAAGTGCAATTAAAGGTTACAACTTGACTTACAAAAATTCATAATGAAGGCTAGATTTAAATTCTCCAACCATAGGTAAGGTTGGTATGCAAATTTAAGAGGTATGGGACAAGTTTAACTTGTTCCACAAGCCTCCAAAATCAGCCTCCAAGGACAAATTCAGATTTCAAAAGAAGGTGGAGTGTTTCATACTCCAAAATTTACTTACATAACTCTTACACATCACTTATACATCTCTTAAAACACTTAAAACAAGACCAACAACTCTATTAATTACATCCTCATGACATAATTTAATTTAATAACTTGACAACATGATTACTCACATTATAAATCACAATTTAATTAAATAATGAAAAGGGAAAACACATCACTTATAAAACACGTACAAAATTAACAAAATATCAAATAAAGAAAATTATAAAACCCCTTAGTCACATTTGAAGGTGATTGCCCCCCATGGGAATCCCTAAAAAAATAAACACACCCAAACAAATACATGTTGCTATGGTGACCTTGTTGAATTCATCTAGAATTACAATGTGGTTGGTCTACAATCCCCCGATGTTTGTTGTGATATTTTTAACCTGCAAAACACAAATACCTCCTTCGACCTCGTGGCCATATTAGAACATCCAAATGAACATAAATATAATCCCAAAATCATACATATATGAATCAAAACAACATCAAGGCAACGAACCATATCATTTGTAATTTTATCAACAATTTCATGATCATCAAATTAATTCCACTTTCTAGGTCTACTTATTATATCCAATATCACATGTTTGAATAACATCCATAAATACACCATGTCAAATAGCATAACATTATCAATATATAATTTTTTTCCAATAGTCATCATTCACCATATATAAATCAAAGTTGGCAATAATCCATGATCCATCATCTAACATCATACTAAATCAAAACTATAACAATGTCCATAATATATTCAGTGGTATCAAGATCAATAACTAAAGGTGTCGAAGGGAAGTAACACTACATATATGCTCAAAAAATATATAACAAATTTTCTCCACATTCAAGTTTACTATGCATACATTTTTAACATATTACAACTTCTATATTTCTTCATTCTCATTTACATTAATATAACTACACAATGAAAGTAAAATTTATTTTCTATTTCACAAGACTAGCTTTACAACACAAATCTTTCTTTCTCTTTTTCAATATACAATACAACTTTCATATCCAATAATTGAATGCAAATTTTCTTCACAAGATTATTACAATGTCTTCCACTTAAAGTGGGAAATTATACAAGAATGTAAGCTATAAATAAATACAATATTACAAGTTCCTCCACCTTAAGTGGGAATAATAATAAGAATGTTTAATCACAAGAAGGATTTCATAAGGACACCAACAATGCCTCTAATTTCCCATCACCAACAAGAGAGATCCTTCATACTTGTTTGATCCACAACAAAAATGGGGGAGGGCGGGGGAGGCGAGAGGAAACACTCTCCAACCAACCAAAATATCAAATGAGGAGGAGAAGTCATCCTCGTCATTGGCCCCCAAGCCCCCAACCACATAGCAATGATAGGTGGATCCAACACATGGCAAAAAACAAGCTTCCACATCACAAAAACAAGTATATCACAATCAATCCAAAACACATTCAACTCAAACTACAAACACAAGAAGGAAAAAATAAAAAATATACAAGGCTTCAAATATGAAAAGCCAAAGGAGCAAGAACCTATGGGGAGGTCACTTATGCCTCCCAATGGGACATGGGTGCCCACCTTAAAAACCTCCAATACATATCTCAAAACCCCTACACACTTTTATGCCTCCCTCAAGTGCCTCTTATGCCTCCCACATACTCTTATGCCTCCCTCATTCTTTGATGCCTCCCTCATAAAAGAAACAAGTAAGAAATGCAAGCATTCCTTGTCAAAGGTGGGGTACCCAACCTAAACTCCCTCCTAAACATGAAATAAACTCTTATGCCTCCCTACATGAAATATCACCATAGTACCCTCCTACACCACACTTAGGTAATCTACCCAAGCACCCAACAAACAATCCAAAACACTAAAAAACAAGCACATATGCAAAAAATAAAAGAAGAACATTAAGCAGGAGTAAAGATCCTACCTTTCTATGGTAGAGCTTGTTCCAAGAGTCAATCTCCACGCTTCTTCCAACCCAAAAAAACACCAACAAGCTCCAACAAAGACCACAAACACTCCAAAGTCCTCTAACTCCCAAAAATGCAAGAGCACAAAATAATGAAGTAACCTCTGAAACAAGAAAAATAACTTCAATAAATAGAAAAGGGAGAGAGGAGGGTGAGGTGGCTCCATGTAGGATTCCACATCACTCATCCTAAACTCCACCTCACAAGTCAAACCTCAACCCCAATGTACCATAAATTGGTGGGTGAGAGGAATGAGAATTTACTTACACACACAAACTAAGCCCACACCCCATAAGGACAACTTAAATACCCATGTAAGAAAAGTGCAATAAATGTCACTTTTTGACTTACAAAACACTTAATGGGGTCTATTTTTGACCCCCCAATCCATAGGTAGGGTTGACATAACAATCTAAGAGGTGTGGGACAAGTTTAACTTGTCCCACAAGCCTTCAAAATTGGCTCTTAAGGCTAAATTTGAATTTCCATGAAGGGGTAGAGTGTACGACACTCAAGATCCCAAGCACTCAACTTACAACACAAAATCTAAGAGCCATCAATTTTAATAAATGAATTTTGTTAACCCATTCTTAATTAATTTAGTACAAGATTAATTACATAAAAGAGACACATAAACCCATTTATGATAAAGGGGAAAAATACACCAAATTATAAATAATTAATACAATAAATTACATCACTAAAATCATATACTAACATTAAATAAAGGAAGCTAGTAAAAAAAAAACACATAACCCTTTGGTCACAATTTGAGTTAATCCCCCAATGGGAACCCCCTAACAACAATTCAAACACACATACAAAAGAATACATGTTGCCATGGTGAACCTTGTTGAATACACCTAGCATTCCAATGTGGTTGGTCCCAAATCTACCCGTTGTTTGTTGTGAATATATTTACCTACAAAACACATAATGTAATGCCTCGTTCAACGTTTACCCTAGTGCTTGTTGCAGTGACCCTTTTTGCCGAGTGTCGAGTGGTTGTGTGTAATCCAGTGGTCTTAGACCTTGTCTTAGTGATGAATTAACACCTTCCCTCTCCTTCTTGCTTTCTTGAGTCATTATCGACACCTCTATTTGTGGACCTTGTAACGTTCTGTGTGTTAACCTATTTAAAGGAGGATCTTGTTGTCGCATGGTTAAGCTTGATCATTGGTCATTATTAATGTTAATAGTAATTGTAATTATATATATATTTATAATATATAATGAAAATAATGTTATTTTAATTTAATTGTCGATCGGCCTTTATTTTATAGTATTATTATTTTACCTTATTGTCGATTATCATCAATATTTTGTATTAATTGTCTTTATATTATTTCTTCTGGTTGTTTCATTTTGATAGTGTCGTAGACCGAACTTCGTTCTGTGATAAGAAAGGGGTTATCCCATTTTGGCGTTATGGTCGGTCTTTTCTCCTTGTTCATCTTCGAACGTTAACCTCTAGTTTCTCCACTTGGTCGTTTAGGCATGCTTGCTTTTCGTTTCAATTTTTTTTAAATTAAAGGAAATTATAATTTCTCTTCCTCTTGGCATGCCATTTGTATGCAATTTAACCTTTTGGTTGGCTAGGATTAATTAGATTAATTGAATTTATTTTTTGCTATCTTCAGAGTGCACAGGTAGGTAGTGGGTAGTGTAAGATTTGATGGGACTATTTTTTTTTAAATGCTAAAATAAATCTTTCAAGCTACCACCTATTATTTCTCCTTCACCACTTTAGCAGAGACTTGTCCCTTACGCATGAGTTTTAAAAAAAAGAAAAAAGAGATTTTTTTTCCTTCATGGTTTAGCTGGAAGTTGGTGGCGTTTCAGTCTTCAATTAAAGTTTTCTTCAATGCATATGGTTGGTAGGTGTCTGGATATTTTTTTTGTGGGTCTATACATCTTGGGAAATTAGACCACATTCTTAGTGTGGTTGTTTCCTTGTGCAACCCATGCATTGAAATATCTTCCATCAATTTCAAGCCTAAAGAATGTAGTCACGTGGACTCTTTTTACTCTGATTTGTTTTGCAGACTAGTTTCTTTGTTGTGAAGGGGCATTGAACAAATGGGAATGCATTGGATTGACTTAGAGCCTCCTGCCCTACCGCTTACTCAATTCCTCTGCCACCGTACCTATCTTTTTTCTCCATGTGGTCCTTATGCCATTTGGGTGCTTGTCGCTTGATTTGTGTGGGTAATTTTTTTTTATCCTCTCTTCTTCTCTGACTAGTAGGGTGCGCCATGTCAAGCCTTGTGAGTTGCTTCAGGGGGGGTGCCTTTGAGGGTTGTTGTTTTGGTGTGCACATCTAGGAAAATTCATGGGGCAAGAGCAAAGCCATCCACCACGATTGCAACCATGATTTTTTCTCTAGCCTATGCCAAGTGTGAATGTTTGGAGCATGGACGTTTTTCTAACAGAGAAAAGGAGATGATTTCTATCATATCAAGCTCATGGCTACATTGTGAAAGCTTATTACAGGCATGTTAAGCCTAAAATATGCAATTTTGAACTATCATTTATATAATCACATCAAATGTATGTTCTTTTCCTGAAAGGCATCTTGGAGTGGTTTGGTTTGTTGATTAGTTATTGATCTCTCTGAGTATAATAGTAGCCCTCACAACCGTTCGTTTGGGCATGGATTTTCACTCCATTTTTTTTAGGATATTTCATCTATTTTAATTGTGTGGCTAATGAATGGTTTTCCTTGACGAATGTTAGTATTTTCCTAATGTAAATATCTAAATATGTGATTTAGTTATATTAATAGATGGGTGTTCGATTCAAGTTGTTTGGTAAGATATTGAGGTGATCATTCAATTAGACTCTCGTATGTATTCTCATAGTGTGGGAAAGCACTTTTTTTCTAGTTATTTTCATCAATAGCTACCCTTAGAAATTGGGTATTATTTGGGGTATTTTCAATCAAGGAAATATATTTTCTAGATATCTTTTTAAAATCTAGAAAACAGAGATGTCATTGTTGTGTGAAGCCTTTCCAGTGATTGTGTATTCTTTTTAGTAAATCATCCTTGTTTTTTAAAATGGCCTATAATAGTCATGCAAGTTTCGTACCCCTATAAGGGAAAATAGCTTGATTTTGTTTAATACTGTGAAGAGGTCGATGAGATCTCTTTTAGATGATTGAGACCTATTTTATAAGAGGTAATAACAATCTCCCCTTTCGAACCCAATTCACATTGAGTTTCCTGAAGATGTTGAGTTAAGAAGTAAGATCTTTATCAAAAAAAATGGACCATGTGGAGGACAATTTAGTCTTATTGATGAAGTTGTATAAATATGTTCCCCCTTAAGTATTGTTCTAATAGAAATTGAATACTATCTATTTGCAAGGATGTATTAGACCTATCTGCTATTGTGTGATTAATTTGCTTGCATGTGCGCACACACACACATTAAGAGGAAAAGTGGAAAATAAATATAGTGGTAGTTAATATATTACCTATTCTAATACAGACTCAATAAGAAGTGAGTCAAATACCTTTCTCTCTCTCATTGGAAAATTTAAGGTTGGTAATTATTCTTATATGTACGGAGTGACTCGACATTAAGGTTATTGTTAGGATTTCTGTTAATTAGTGGAAACTACAACAAAATTGGATTACCGCTTTGTTGAGTGACATTAATGGATTATAGGAATTCTAAGAATAGTTTAGCGTTTCTTGGTCAATATTTTTGCTTTTGTTCCCTAGTCATGGTTCCCTAGAACTATTTTGTCTCTTGGGTTCGTATGCTGTGTCAAATACCAATGACGTATCTATGTATAGTTTTTTTTAATTTTTTAAAGGGAGTAATGGTAAGCTTTTCTTATGAGAAAAAATAAATAAATAAATAATTTTGTGTTGTGAAACCTTCTTCGACATAATAACAATGCTATTATAAACAATATTAAAAGGGTGGGTAATCCTTTTAAAATTTCTAAATTATGAGTGAATTAATATAGATGCGACCTACTTAATAACAATTAATTCCATAATTGATCAGAGAGGGAATTATCCCTTGTAAAATAAAATTATATACCTTGTTATCCCTAGCTAAACTAATGGACATTATCTTTAGGGTGAATTCTTAAACGATCATAAGGTGAAATCTATGGTTAGATTTTAGAAGATAATAAGATTTATTAAGTAGGAGGAAATAGTTTAGAAAACCATGCAATTTATCTCTCAGTCGTTTGTAAGGTAAATTGTCTTCTTCTGTAAAACTCATCCAGTGAAGCCTAAGTGAAACCTTTATTCACTCTGGATAAATTCTCAAGCTTCAATAAAATCGTGGTTGATAAGTGGTTTTCGCTTTGATCCATTATTGAAATAGAGAATTCCTTTCATGATATTGTTAAATGTTAGCTTACTATTGCAATGGGTAGTCTTAGCCTTCTCAGTTATCATGAATTGACTCAAGTTAATACTTGTGCAGATGGATTATGCGAGTAGATAAGAGGAAAGAGTTGTAAAGATTTCATCGGGTTGATTTATGAAGTTTCTTGTGCAAATGTGGAATGTATTATAATATTATAATGGTGCTTTTAAAGGAGTTTCGAAGGCCTCTTTCCTTGGATTATTGGTATGTGTGAAACAAATTTGTCTTGTCCTTTTGTAGTGAAACTTGTAGTTATCTTTATGATAAATGATATTCAATATTCACCTTGTTATGAGTATTCTTTTGGTAATTGTATTTATCGGTCATGAAAATATTGTAGCATGGCTTGACCTAACTTGTTGCCTTCATATTCTCAGCCAAAGTTCTTTTGAATTTTGTGACACATGTGGTTTTTGTGTGCCATGTTTAATACAAATGTTATAACCGTGTTTATCTCTCATGATTAACAATGGTATTTTCTTTTTTCGAGTCATAAAAATTTCATGTTTTAATAACCCTCGATGGTATTGGCATCCACACTATTTTTTGTATATTTTAATGGGTTGGCAATCTTGTTTCTAAAGTGAATCAAAAATAAAACAAAATGATTTCATAGATAAACTAATAAATAAAATAACAATGAAATTTGGTTATTGTCGAGAAATTTAAGAATCTTAATTTTTGAAAGAAATGAGTTGTCTACCAATACATAACAACCTACCCTCATTAACCTTAAATACGGATTAAAATTTATTCTCTTTTTTGTGAAACCTTAATTCTTGAGCTTCCATTTTAGAAATCCCATGTGTATCCATTGTCCAACTTAATCAAGATGTTTGCTAAATGAAGCTTCTACTTAAATCTAGTTGAAATCTTAAGTTTCATTAAAATACCGGTTAATAACTAATTAGACCATAATGAAGTAAATTGACCTTCTCCCTATAGCCATTGCCATAGTACTTTGTAACCCTTTCTCAAGTTATGATAAAAAAATTATCCTCGAACAAAGAAGATTACGGTTCTGAACCTAAGAAATATTCCATTTCTTCTGAACTTATGCTTGCTTCCTTATGCAAAGGAAATATGAAACAAGACTTAGTAGTGTGGGTTCAGGTAGATAGCCTTGTGGAATTGATTTCCTCTTTGTTTTGTAAACGAGTTAAGCGAGTAAATGTCATTTTTAGAAATGATCTTAATATAGTTTCTCAATAGTACAAAGGAAATGAAACCTAGCCCTATTAGAAGAATTGTATGAATCATAACATGAATCTTCTAGACCACAAAGTCAGGCCTTGAAAAACTATTTTAGGGAATACATAACCTTAAAGGATTTTTCGGTGGAGTGCCTAGAACTGTAGCTAGGTTCTATGGGTTGGCCTTTTGTGGTGTTTTTTCGAAAAGAGAGTGAATTGTCCATGATGGATGCGCTCGTTTCTATGCTACCTTTGTGGTCATGTTTGTATCAAGTTGTTTATAGAGTTAGTTGTAACCTTGGTGATGGCATGTCGTGTCGTGTTATGTGTCAAGCAAGTCAAAAAAAAATTATCCTCTATTTTTCTATGTAGTCTTGTGTGTCAGAAATAGTGGGTGTTACACTTGTTATCAGAGTAGAGGTTCATGCTCTCACACCTATGGGCCAACTTGGAGTTGTGGTGGTGTTATATATTGGTACTACATGATGGGTATGGTGTTGTGTGATGGTGATAGATATTGGAAGAGTAACATGTTTTAAGAGTGATGTGAACTATGTCGTAATTATGATATTGTTGGCGCACATGATGTGTGTGTCACTTAGTGCGTAATTGTCTACATGATGATGTGTTAAAGATGAGAGAATTTTTTTCTCTCTTCAAAAAATTCTATGTGAATTTGAGTGTGAAACAATGTTTTGTTGTGTGTGAGAGAAATGTAATTGTTGATTCCGGATTGTTGGATCTTGTTGGCATTCGTGATGTGTGGGTGTGCTGATGTGTTGTGTAACCAAGTTGGTTGTGGGAAACTAAATTTCTTATGGATGTCATTATCATTTGTTTAGAAATATGTATATTTCCATGTTATGTCGCAGTTGAATATATGTTGAGATTGTGTTCATTATATTTCTAATTCATATGACATGTAATGATTAGTGTCATAAAATTGGGACATGTGGTGAGTGCATGATCACTATCGTATGGTGATTGCACTTTGGGTGTAGCATGTGGTGATGTGATATGTTGTAACTATGACTATAATGCATGTGTTATGCCTTGTATATGTACCTTGCTAAGGTGCTATGATTAAACATGCATGAACCACCATTATGTTAGTGATGTTGTTGCATGTTATGTTGTGAACCTTATGCTAACCAACCCTGAGGGAAATCGGTAAGAGTATATGTTTGGAGTGAGGGGATGTGTACCACGGGTGATTAACTCAGGCTGACCTTAGGCTCAATAGATGATGACCCGTGCTCCTCCTCTCTCTCTCCTCGTGGTTGTTGTATGGATGCAACCTAAGTGTAGTTGTGACTTCGTTTAGCCTTGTCAAAGTGGTGGCGAGATGATTCAGATTGATATGATGATAGTTTTACAATTGTTATTTTATTTTACGAGCTGAGGCTCGAGGTTCTGAGTGCCAACAGCTCATTGAGTACCCCCTTGGTGGCAAGATAAGGCCACATATTTATCGTAATGTGCTATTATTATATGTGTATTTTATTCTTAAATTGAATTTTTTTTTACTTATTTTTGCAAGGACCAGCAAGTTTCTTGATTGCCATGTTTTACATTTTGGGCATTTCCTTGGTTTTGTTACTAACACGTGGATTTTTTCACTAACTATGGCCATTTGGTCATTTTTTTTGCTTGGTTTTGAAATCTTCTTTTAAATTTTAATATTTTACCGCCTTGCCCAAGGCTTGAACTTTGCCACTTGGCATTTGGATCGGATTGCTATGTTGGTTCTATTGTCATGATGTGTGGAATAGGGTCATGGGATGCACCATGGAATGGTTGGACCTATGGACCCGCTTCATTGTATGGGGGTACGCCCCAAGGAGTTACATATAACTAGCAGGTTGTTGAACCACGTGTTATTATGTCACTTGGGTTAGGGTGTTCGAACTCTATGTGCCTAGGGCCATTATAGGGACAACTGGCCTCCTTAAGGGAGGCATAAGATATTGAGGGAGGCATAAGAGATTGAGGGAGGCATAAGAGATTAAGGGAGGCATAAGCCCTAGAGGGAGACATAAGAGACTTGAGGGAGGCATAAGAGACTAGAGGGAGGCATAAGAGATTGAGGGGGGCATAAGATATTTGTGTGTGTGTGTGACTGACGCTTCAGGAGGTATGCAGATTTTTTATGATGTTTTGGTTATGGTGTTATGATATATGTGTTACTCATGTTAGTTGGGTTTTTTTTTGTGATGATGTGATATGGCGTTGATGTCCTTGTTGACACTATGTACAAATATCTATTTTCAGAGTTATGTTGAATCGTCATTTGTGGAATCGTGGAAATTTTTAGGTTGTTGTAGTACATGTTTGTTTTAGCATTATTTGTCAGTCATAGTTGTGTGACAATACTATGTTATGTAGTCCATGCATGTTCCCCTCCGTAAATTGACTAATCTCTTGTGGTGTGGTACTGTCTTGAAGTATGTACTTGTATGTTTATGAATCTGTAGTGTCTTGTATGACTGGGTAGGGTGTTGTATTAGTAGTTCATGTTGGAAACCCACAAGAATGAATAAACTAAAACTCTACAACAATGAAATATTAAAAGAACTAAAACTATAAATAATGATAATGGAAAGAGACTAATGAAATAATGAATAAGAGAGAACTGCCAATCTTCATAGAACCTTGAAAGTTAAAATTTGTGCCAATTGTTCCCAAGGCCACCCCATGGCTTTGATTTAGTGTCTAAAATCTTAACCATAGAGTGTAACTTTTCCCCCATCTGTTCCTTGTTTCTTACAACTTCCTTCCCTCTATGTTATGTCACATCGAGGATAATTCTTTTAATAAGGGGAGGAGGATGTAATGCCCCGTTTGACATTTATCCTGGTGCTTGTTGCAGTGACCCTTTTTGCTAAGCGTCGAGTGGTTGTGTGTAATCCCGTGGTCTTAGACCTTGTCTTAGTGATGAATTAACACCTTCCCTCTCCTTCTTGCTTTCTTGAGTCTTTATCGACACCTCTATTTGTGGACCTTGTAACGTCCTATGCATTAACCTATTCAAAGGAGAATTTTGTTGTCGCATGGTTAAGCTTGATCGTTGGTCATTATTAATGTGAATAGTAATTGTATATATATATTTATAATATATAATTATAATAATGTTATTTTAATTTAATTGTCGATCGGGCTTTATTTTATAGTATTATTATTGATATTTTATATTAACTATCTCTATATTATTTCTTCTAGTTTTTTCATTATGATCATGTCATAGATTGAACCTCATTCCACGCTGAGAAAGGGGTTATCCCGTATTCACGTTATGGTCGGTCTTTTCTCCGTGTTAATCTTCAAACGTTAACCTCTAGTTTCTCCCCTTGGTTGTTTAGACATGCTTGCTTTTCATTTCAATTTTTTAAAAATTAAAGGAAAATATAATTTTTCTTCCTCCGACATTCCATTCATATGCAATTTAACCTTTTGATTGGCTAGGATTAATTGGATTTATTTTTTTCTATCTTGAGAGTGCATAGGGAGGTAGTGGGTAGTGCAAGATTTGATGGGAATATTTTTTGTTTTAAATGCTAAACTAAATCTTTTCAGCTACCACCTATCATTTCCCCTTCACCACTTTGGCAGAGACATGTCCCCTATGCCTGAATTTTAAAAAAAAGAAAAAAGAGATTTTTTTTCCAAGCGTGGTTTAGGTGGAAGTTAGTGGTGCTTGAGTCTTCAATTAATGTTTTCTTTAATGCATATTGTTAGCAGGTGTCTATATTTTTTTTCATGAGTTTGTGTGCCTTGGGAAAGAAGACCACATTCTTAGTTTGGTTGTTTCCTTTTCCTACCCATGCATTGGAATATCTTCCATAAATTTCAAGCCTGAAGAATGTAGTCATGTGGACTCTTGTTGCTCTGATTTGTTTTGCAGACTATTTTCCTTGTTGTGAAGGGGCGTTGAACTACAGGGAATGCGTTGGATTGACTTAGATCCTCCTGCCCTACCACTTACTCAATTCCTCTACCAACGTACCTATCTGTTTTCTCCGTGTGGCCCTTATGCCATTTGGGTACTAGTCGCTTGATTTGTGTTTGTCGTTTTTTTATGCTCTCTTCTATTGTGACTGGTAGGGTGCGTCATGTCAGGCCTTGTGAGCTTCTTTGGGGGCAGTGTGTTTGACGGTTGCTATTTTGGTGTGTACATCTAGGGAAATGCGTGGGGCAAGAGCAAGGCCATCCACCACGACTACAACCACATTTTTTTCTACTACCTATGCCAAGCGTGACTGTTTGGAGCATGGACATTTTTCTAGAAGACAAAAGGAGATGTTTCCTGTCATATCAAGCTCGTGGCTACATCATGAAAGCTTATTGTAGGAATATTAAGCCTATACTTTGCAATTTTCCGCTATCATTTCTATAAACCCATGCAACGTATTTTCTTTTCCTAAATGGCATATTAGAGTGGTTTGGTTTTTTTATTAGTTATTGATCTCTCTGAGTATACTAGTTTCCCTCTGAAATGTTGGTTTGGGCATGGATTTTCACTCCATTTTTTTTTTGGATATCTCATATGTTTTAATTGTGTGGCTAATGAATGTTTTTCCTTGACAAATGTTAGTAGTTTCCTAATGTAAATATCTAAATCTGTGATTCAATTATATTCATAGATGGGTGTTTGATTCAATTTGTTTGTTAAGCTATTGAGGTGATCATTCAATTAGACTCTCGTATGTATTCTCATAGTGTGGGAAAGCTCTTTTTTTCTAGCTATTTTCATCGATAGCTACGCTTAGAAATTGGGTATTATTTGGGGTACTTTCAATCAAGGAAATATATTTTCTAGATTTTTTTAAAAATCTAGAAAACAGAGATGTCACCATTGTGCGAAGCCTTTCTGGTGAATGTTTATTCTTTTTAGTAAATCATATTTTAAAAAAAAATGGCCTATAATGGTCATTCAAGTGTCGTACCCCTATAAGGGAAAATAGCTTGATTTATTTTAATATTGTGAAGAGGTCGATAAGCTCTCTTTTAGATTATTTAGACTTGTTTTATAAGAGGTAATAACGATCTCCCCTTTCAAACCCAATTTGAGTTGAAAGTCATGAAGATATTGAGTTAATAAGTAAAAGCTTTATCAAAAATTTGGGGAACATGTGGAGGACAATTTAGTCTTAATGATGAAGTTGTATAAATATGTTCCCCCTTAAGTATTGTTTTAATAGAACTTGAATACTATCTGTTTGCATGGATGTATTAAAACTATCCGTTGTTGTGTGATTAATTTGCTTACAAGCACACACACACACACACATATAAAGAGGAAAAGGGGAAAACAACTACAGTGGTAGTAAATATATTACCTATTATAATACAGACTCAATAAGAAGTGAGTCAAATATCTTTCTCTCTCTCGTTGGAAAACTTAAGGTTGGTATTTATTATTGTTTGTACGGAGTGACTAGACTTTAAGGTTATTGTTGGGGTTTCTATTAATTAGTGGAAAATATAAGAAAATTGGATTACTGCTTTGTTGAGTGACCTTAATGGATTATAGGAATTCTAAGAATAGTTTACCGTTTCCTGGTCAATGTTGTTACCTTTGTTACCTAGTCATGGTTCCCTAGAATTGTTTTGTCTCTTGGGTTCATATGTCATGTCGAATACCGATGATGTAACTATATATAGTTTTTTTTTTTAAAGGGAGTAATGGTAAGATTTTCTTATGAGGAAATTTTTTTTAAATAAAAATGTTGTGTTGTGAACCCTTCTTCGACATAGTAACAATGCTATTACAAAACATTATTAGAAGGGTGGGAAATCCTTTCAAATCTTTCTTTATGAGTGAATTAATATAGATGCGACCTACATGATAACAATTAATTCCATAATTGATCAAAGAGGGAATTATCCCTTGTAAAATAAAATTATATACCTTGTTATCCCTAGCTAAACTAATGGACATTATCTTTTGGGTGAATTCTTAAACGATCATAAGGTGAAATCTATGGTTAGATTTTAGAAGATAATAAGATTTATTAAGTAGGAGGAAATAGTTTAGAAAACCATGCAATTTATCTCTCAGTTCTGTTTGTAAGGTAAATTATCTTCTTCTGTAAAACTCATCCAGTGAAGCCTAAGTGAAACCTTTATTCACTCTAGATAAATTCTCAAGCTTCAATAAAATCGTGGTTGATAAGTGGTTTTCGCTTTGATCCATTATTGAAATAGACAATTCCTTTCATGATATTGTTAAATGTTAACTTACTATTGCAATGGGTAGTCTTAGCATGCTCAGTTCTCATGAACTGACTCAAGTTAATACTTGTGCAGATGGATTATGCGAGTAGATAAGAGGAAAGAGTTGTAAATATTTCATCGGGTTGATTTATGAAGTTTCTTGTACAAATGTGGAATGTATTATAATATTACTTGCAATGGTGCTTTTAAAGGAGTTTCGAAGGCCTCTTTCCTTGGATTATCGGTATGTGTGAAACAAAGTTGTCTTGTCCTTTTGTAGTGAAACTTGTAGTTATCTTTATGATGAATGATATTCAATATTCACCATGTTATGAGTATTCTTTTGGTAATTGTATTTATCAGTCATGAAAATATTGTAGCATGGCTTGACCTAACTTGTTGCCTTCATATTCTCAGCCAAAGTTCTTTTGAATTTTGTGACACATGTGGTTTTTGTGTGCCATGTTTAATACAAATGTTATAACCGTGTTTATCTCTCATGATTAACAATGGTATTTTCTTTTTTCGAGTCATAAAAATTTCATGTTTTAATAACCCTCCATGGTATTGGCATCCACACTATTTTTTGTATATTTTAATGGGTTGGCAATCTTGTTTCTAAAGTGAATCAAAAATAAAACAAAATGATTTCATAGATAAACTAATAAATAAAATAACAATGAAATTTGGTTATTGTCGAGAAATTTAAGAATCTTAATTTTTGAAAGAAATGAGTTGTCTACCAATACATAACAACCTACCCTCGTTAACCTTAAATACGGATTAAAATTTATTCTCTTTTTTGTGAAACCTTAATTCTTGAGCTTCCATTTTGGAAACCCCATGTGTATCCATTGTCCAACTTAATCAAGATGTTTGCTAAATGAAGCTTTTAGAAATCTAGTTGAAATCTTAAGGCTCAAGCATCGGATAACTAATTGAGGAAAGGTTGAAGGAAATCCATTCCTATGGTGATGTAACCAATGCCATAGATAGTTTGGAGGTACTTGCATTAAAATGGGATATAATGATCAAGGATTTAATCCTTGAACAAAGAAGATTGAGGAGTTCTGAATCTAGAAAACATTCTAGACATTCTTGGAGATGACACCGGATAAGCTTGAAGCTTAAGGAGATCGAAGGGTGGAAGAAGTTGGAGAATATGATAAACAGAGGATTCCTTGAACTCCTACCATCACCACAGGCTTGAATTTTTGATCTAAAAATGTGTGTTGTCTTTTTTTTTCACTTTTAAAAGTTTTCAAAGATCATGATTTTCTTAACCAATTTTAAGTATTCTAAACTTCAAAAATTGATTAAAATTCTGATTATTATTCATCCATAGAAGTGTGGAAAACTTGGGTAACAAGTAAATAATCAGAAAACTGAAAACACTCAGATAACAAACAAGATTGTTTATGGGGTTCGGAAATTCCTACGTCCCCAAGTTCGGATTGAACCGATCCATTAATAATAATGAAATTTAAGTAAAATATATCTTACAAACAACCAATAATGAATCACAACCTGCAAATGAGCTGATCAATGTCCCAAGAACTCTGAAAAATAGCAGAAATTGTCCCAAGAATGATCTGTGGCTCCTATAGTGTTTTCACAATGTGATCTCCCTGCAACTACGTTAGAAAAATACCTACAAATGGAGATTTAAAAACATTCTATGAAAAAAAATTATATATCTGAGATCATCTTGGAATTTTGAACACTTTTCATGTTTACACCAAGTCACTTTTCGGACCAGAAGTGCATTGAAATTCGTGTTCTCCAACTAGCTGTCTTGTAGATCCCTGTTAAAAAATGTATTCAAAGCTTCCAAAAACAGGTTAAAACTCAATAAAAAACATCAAATCTTATATCTTTGGAATTGTCTCAGAATTCCCTACATTTCACCTTTTTACTCCGAGTTCCCATTCTGAGTGCAAGGCCTTCAAAAATGGCGTTTTCTAAAAAATTGCCTCCTTATGCTGCTTTGCACAGACCTGCCATTTCCTTTACAAAACGTATTGAGCTCGTTTTACATTGTTTGGAGCTCCATGGCGCAATGGCTGGGCACTTATGCTTTTACCCCAACATGCATGGTTCGAATCCCCTATCTCCACTTCCACCGCCAACTCCCATGGGATTAATCCCACCTTCTTAGCATTATGGATAAAGGTAAGCAATTTATATTGGCTTTTAAGGCCATTTAATGTGGGCCTATGTGGAATGCACCATTGTTTATTGGCTTAGAGAGCCATTTTGGTGGGAAGGATAACCACAAGACCGTGGAATTTGATTAGTTGGCACTTGGAGGAGGTTTAGCGTATAATGCATATATACCCCGAGTTGATAGGACATGATATATGCTTGGTTGTTGCTAAGGTAATCCCCAAGCTTAAGTGTTATATCCTCGAGCTCTCCAAGTTGGATGGTAAATAAGCACGAACATAACAAATAATGTGACATGGTAAATTAACATGGAAGTTGATATCAAAGAATTACAAAGGTAATAAAAATGGAATTCGACCCAAGTAGTATAATGAAATTCCAATTGAAATATGATAATTAATACCACCTGTCGACCCTCAATAGGAAAATTGAACTTCAAATGGCAAGCCACGTGGTGGCTTGAGGACCCACCACATCGGCGATGATATAATCGTCCTCACGACAGCCAGGCTCCCTTCCGTTATAAAAGTTGAGCCTCTTGTTCTGGACCAATTTTACATGTGTCAAAGACCAGAGGATGAAAACAACTCAAACAACCTTAATTTTTCACTTTTTCTCCTTTTTCCACGTGTCACAGTGCTATTGGTCCATTAATGACATGTTGACTAGAGTTGACTTTTCTGTTGACTGAACTTTGACTGGACATATCTTGAGCTCAGAGTGTCCGTTTTTCACATTCTTACAGTCGTCGGAAATCTCTTTGAAGGCTTTACTTCACTGGCATGGTTTAGGGAAGTTTAGGAAATATTTGACACTAAAATTGATCCCCTGATCAGGAATTGATTTCCTCTTTGTTTTGTAAATGAGTTAAATGAGTAAATGTCATTTTTAGAGATGATCTTAATATAGTTTCTCAGTAGTATAAAAGAAATGAAACCTAGCCCTATAAGAAGAATTGTATGAATCATAACATGAATCTTCTAGACCGCAAAGTCAAGCCTTGAAAGACTATTTTAGTGAATATATAACCTTAAAGGATTTTGCTGTGTAGTGTCCTGAACTGTAGCTAGGTTCTATGAGTTGGCCTTTTGTGGTGTCTTGTAAAAAAGAGAGTGAATTGTCCATTATGTGTGTGATCGTTTCCATGCTGCCTATGTGGTCATCCTTGTATCAAGTTGTTCATAGAGTTAATTGTAACCTTGGTGACGACATGTTGTGTTGTGTTATGTGTCAAGAAAGTAAAAAAAAAATTATCCTGTGTTTTTCTATGTAGTCTTGTGTGTCGGAAATAGTGGGTGTTACACATAATACCTCCTTCGTCCTTGTGGCCGCATCAAAGCATCAAAGATAAAATATGAAATTTAAATCCACAATCATCGATCTATGAAAAAAATCATCATCTAGGCAATTATTATATCATTTACAATTTCTAACAACATCTCTATTCTACATTTCATCCATGTCAAAATGATCACCACGTTAGTTCAATTATCAAGGCCTACTTAGTGTGACGAAAATATTGCATGTCAAAAATATATATAACCATGTAAATAGCATATCATCATCCATATCAAAAATGTCTCAAAAAAGTCCACACACATCATACTAAGAATCAAAGAACAACAATAGTCTTAGTATCTCTAACATCTAACATCACGCTAAGTCATAATAATACAAAATGTCCATAAGCATAGTCAATAGTATAGAAATCAACATAAATAAATGTCGAAGGGAAGTGGGTACTACATATCTCTCTTGTAATATACACTTAATACTTGTGTGTCTAAGAGCAGTGAAATGAGTTGACTTGTGTGAGGTCATACTCCTTATAGTCTTAAATCCCTATGTGTTACATAAGTGTTATAGGAATTACATTTGCTCCAAAATGATGTTAATACATGACCAAAGTAACAATGTAAATGTAGTTAGTAAAAGGATAAATAAGATTAAACTAAGAAATGACTGCTATAAAAAATGGTACGTCTTTCAAGGATGTCAAGACCAATTAAAATGTCAAATGTGATCATAAAATGAATGTAATAAAATAGAGCTCCACGACTAAAAAAACAACCTAATAAATCAAAAAAACCAAATATGATGCATGATCACATACTTTGTTTGCATAAATGTGGATTAAACAATGATGTTAATGAAATAACGAAATTTAGCCATGAGAATGGGATAACTTCAGCTGTAGCCAAGGTCTTGTGAGTTAAGGAAATTTTAATCTAGTTGGACTTGTAAAAGTTAGTAGAACCCTTGGTGTAGATAGGAATATATCAAACATAGGATCACTCAGGAAGTAGAATTTATGGCCGAAACATCTAATTAACTTGTTTCTATTAGGAGTAAATCCTTAAGATGATGAAACAAAAGTAGTTTGAAATGAGAAATTCGTCACTAAAATTCAAAGAAAAATATCTATAATGGGAACACAAGTGTAATGTACCCTTATGTGTGCAATATGATTGTGAAAATATGAATTCCTAATTGGAGCAATAGATTGTGAATCAAGAATGATTCAACTTAATTAGTTAACCTTCGTAATTGGTTGTAATAACTGGAAGATGAAAACAGTTTATTGTTAGTAGTAAACAATGCTATGAAATGAACTCAGGATATGTTTCCTATTGATCTAGTAACCTTCCTTTTTCTTCCTGTGAATTTTCCTCCTTGTAACGAGAGTACTTTTCTAAACCAAGTAAACACGACTCTCTCAAACAAATCTTGAAGTCAAATATTAGAAGACGCATGTGTGTATATACGTTCCTAATCAAAATCATGCTATATAAAGTTATTTCCACAAGAGAAGCGAGTGAATTCTAAATAAACCACTATAGGTGCAATGTAAAACAAAAAATGCAGCCTAGTTGTATAGGAACGAAAGGTCCCATGTTATGTGTCCTTCAGACAATTATAGTCAACTAATAAAAATAAGATTGTAATAAATATTTCACCATGAACAATGATGTGTTATGGGAAGTGCCTGTGAGTAAGTGTATATTGTAGTGTGTCATTGTTGTACTTTGTCATTTTTGGAAATGTGGCTTTGACGTGCATCATGTGTTTCATGTTATATATGCGGGTCCATGGTTACGAAAAACGTCTCATGTGTTATAGATTATCCCAAGTGATCCTATGTGATGTTATGTATCAAGCAATGTAAGCAAAAAAAAAAGCTTATCCTATTATTATTTGTGTTGTATTTTGGTGTTGAAAATGTGGACATTACAACATGTTAATTTAAAAAAAATCCAAGATCTTAACCACATAAACCTATTTGGAATTTATTTTTTTAAAGATTTTTTTGAACCCAACATAAAAATATAGTTAAATACTACCATTTTTCACTAATGAATAGAGAATTGGAAAAGAAGATAAAAATATTAATCAATATAAAATAATAATTAACACCTTAAAATTAATATCTCACAAGATGTTTCAAATTAAAAAAAAAATGTATACTAATATTATAATTAAAAAAAGCAATTGTATATTTTCTTTCGAACAATACCTTTTATAGATTCAAATACTATAATTTAACGAGCTTTCATAGCTTTGATCATATATTCTCTTAAAACAATCTCAAGTTTTCAAATGACCATCAATTTGCAGATAAAACAAAATATCACAGCATATTGGAGAAATTGGCTGTAATGTTTGTTAAATAAATTATTTTCAAAAAATCTGGGTCTAGTCACAATTTTCTAATTAAGAAGATTAAAAAAAATGCCATATATGATAATAAACGTAATATTAAATCGTATATTTATTTAAAAAATTGTTTTTTGTTTGGGCCAAAAAATCGTTAAGAGAGTTTATTGCGTAGTATACGAACCCAGAAATAGAATGTGGAAATGAAATAATTGAAAATCAACTCTGGAATAAAAGAAAAGCGAGATTTATCCTCTGGGCATGAACATCATTTGTCACATAACTACCTCGGATCTCGATCTAACAAAGTGTAATACTGACTACCTGTAATAAAAATTTTAAAGCAGGAGAAATCTAGAGAAACAATCTAAAAACCTGTTTTTGGATTCTGAATTCTGGATTATCTTGAAAAATTGATCGCAGGAGATTTCAAATTCCCTGCTGCAATTTCTGCAAAATAGCTTGATCGACATGGCCGTAAACGAAAGGGCACGCCTTCTTGATGGCCTCCTGTGCGTTTCTGGCATGTTCCTCGTATGCTTCTCTCGGGTTCTGCAATCCCCAGTGCTCATACCTCTCTGCGAGATCTCTCCAAAGGCTAAAACATCTTTGCATAAATACAAGATGTTGAAGGCTCCCCGGACAAGTTGCAAGTATACCATTTGAGGCATCGTATAAAGCTCTGTCATCATTTTCTTCCAAAACCGCCTTCTTTCCAAGTTTACTTCTTCTGTTTGCGAGAAATGCGAAATAAACAGGAGTGAAGGAGCCCCGCACCATTCCTTCCAAAACTATTCCTTGATCCCCTTTCACAACTTTCTTACGCAACACTTTCAAACAGTTTTCCACTTGGATAACAAGACTCCGCAGCTGATCAGCCCGGTTTTCGATCTTGGTCATGGCGATTCTCAAGTAGTCCCCGTAAAGATTCTTAGTGTTCTGGTCATATTTCAATATCTTCTGTTCAAGCCTGCATCGGCCACAGAGGCAGCTGAAGCCAAAGGGTTTACAAGACTGCTGTCGAGAAAAATAGGGGACCAAAACATTGAAATAAGGGATGGTGATTTCTTCACCCGCCTCAATGTGCGTGGCCGCATGAATCCTGAGAATATCGCCTAGATTGATTCTCGTTGCGTTGGGCGTGCACGAATGATTTATCAAGGAGGGAAGAAGCCATACCCCATAATATAGCCTGGCTGGAACTTTACTGTTGAAGATGACATTTTCCTGGCAATTTTCCTGCATTGCAACTGGAGAAGAATCGTCGAGTGCAATGTGTTGTATGATGTTGCAGATTTCATGGTCCTTGTAATCTTCACTCTGATTCTCATATGTTTTACAGAATGTGTTCGACTCCATCTCCTTACTTGAAGTCGGCGATTTGTTCTCTACGGCTGCTGGATCGGTAAAGAAATCCGACATTTTGGGAATGAACCGCGACGGATCATTCATGAGGTGGGAGAGAAAAATCTGGCGAGACTTTTCTCCGCATGAAATTAGCGCATCTTTCACGATTTGAAGCAGAGCATTAGGATCCTCCGCAGGCTTGTCGGCTATGGCCAAAGCCTTGCTGATCAAGAACACCTTACCTGGCTCCATATCCTCTGTGGCAAACAAACCCCTGCCGTTCCCGTTGCTTGTCATTCTGATCTCCACTGGTCCGATGAAATCGCCATCTGGTTTGAAAACGTTCCGGCTGCGCGCGTCAGATCCTCTGATAGCTTCGCCTATGTCAAAGTCCATAGTCCTTGAACGATAGGCGGCTGTAAGGGTTTCCTTACTATTCGGAAACCGATCGCATGAAAGCTCAAGCAAACGAACTGCGTCCTCATGTCTTCCAACGGATAACAGCAACTGAATTTTATAAGTGGCTACAATGCGTTCGTCAGGGTCCAGCTCACAATATTTCTCCACATCTTGCAGCGCTTCTTGGAATCGGCCGAGTTTAATATACGCGGTCAATCTTTCTGAGTACATGTCAGAGATGATGTCTTGCTCTTGGGACATTCCTCTGGAGTGACAGGCTTCACATTTAGTATGATTTCTTATACATTTCTCCCAGTCGTTATCCTCGAAAGCCTCATTCGCACAGATCCTCCATTCGTCAAATTTATCTTCACCGACTGTAACATTTACATCTGCAGAAGCAGGAAGGCTCTGTACTGTTTCAATCGACAACGGATTGTCTACGTTGATGAATATGAGGCCGCCCTCACCTCGGACAAGCATGGGCTCCTTCACAGCAATCTTCACCCCTAGAGGATAATTGTTTCTTGCAAAAGATTGATCAATAGATCTGAAATCTGGAGAAACTATGGAAAGAGCCACTGCTTTGCCAGTTTCCGCCTCTTCCAGAACAGTGTAAATTCTCCCAAATTTTAAAGGATTAACACAGAGTTCGCCGTAGACCACCACACACTCATTCCGCTTCCCTATTTCCAAATCCTTGAGGCTTACCGGAACAAGTTCGTCTGCAGCTTCTGTGGCTTCATGACCGCCTTCATATTTCTGTCCAGGTGCGTCATGCATGCGCAAAATCTTTGCAAAAGCGGGATGTGTGAGATAAATTCTAGCTTTGTCATGGATTGAAGTTAAACGCTGCTTATCAAAATTCGTGTAAGCAGCCAGCATATCAGAGATATCGTCACCTCCTCCAAGAATGCGAAGAAGCTTCTCATAATACCGTAGCTCTGTACATTCTCCAGAAGGCGGATCTTCTACACCAGAGCCGCTGGTCTGTGTTGCATTTTGAGACACACCTTCTGATAATTCTTCTTGCAGTCGTCTGGATTCGTCTTCCATTATCGAATATTAACCTACAAAGATCTGAAAAACAAGAAGTACAGTATGCTAGATAAAATCAGATTTGCGTATGCTGGAGGAGAAAGATAAAACTAAAATCTTGTGAAATTGCTATGAAAATAATGATGCAATTTTTCGGAAAAATAGAGAGGCGGCCATACGGATCTGCAAATTTGTGTAAAACTCTAGTCAATAATCGAGCTAAATGACATCTAGGTATGCTTTTCAACAAGATACCTATCGTTCAGTTCTGTTATGTTACTAGAGATCAATGACAGATCTGTCTAAACTTTTAAGTTGAGATGACTGATAAATATCTACCATGCAAAAACAGATTTCCTATTTTACTGGCATAATCCTGCCATGTCATTACTGATTAGCTTAACACTAGGATTCAGGAAGATAAAGGCGGACTATAATAACATACCGTATGCATGCAAATTCACACAGTACCTCTGCTGAAATACTCAAATTCAGTACTGTAAATTCCTCGACACAGAATGAAAACAATGTGCATTCAAAGATAAAGAATATTTAGTCTCAAAGCAGTAACAGAACCCTGCATAGTTTGAGATAAAAAATTACAGAGGATTGGAAAGGTTTAGTGGAACATATGCTAAATGCTGTCCTGCCATAATGTGAAAACGAACCACGAAACACGAAACATTTAACTGTGTGCGCATCAAATTAAGAAGGCAGAAACATTCTCCTCATCTCTCTCTCAATCTCAGCAAAGCAGAATTGTAATCCACCAGTCGGGCAGTCCAAAAGCCATCTCCTAAATTAACCGCCGGTTATTTTGGTGGGGGCCTACTACTTACTTGATGTTACTTAAATTAGAATTAAATCCACACTTTTTAAGTCGAAACTTGTCTCTAAGAATATTCTAGGGTAGTTAGGTATAAGGTTTAAATTCCATTTTAAGCAACCAAAATCTTTATTCCTAATATAATTTGTGTCACCAAAAGAAAGATTAGCTTGGATTTAGATTTTCTATACTAAAAGTTAGGGGAAATCATAGACACGATTTGCGGGTTTTATAGTGGTGTAATATTTGGTATATATGCAAGATGCATTTTCCCTATGTCCAAATCCTCATAGTTGCATATTGGAACTTCCCATTAAACAAGCATGTGGTAGAAATTTCATAAAAGACAAACAAAAAGAAGAAAAAGAAAAGAGGAGAGGTTTACATTTATTTTGTGGGATTTTATTGTTTAATTTGGTATATATTTCTTTATTTTTGGGTTAAGCAAGGCAAGAGAAAGCTGTTTTACGTGGTACAAGATTAAGGCTTTGGTTGATGAACTAAAAAGTCCAAAAACAATATTAGAAAGGATGAATTTGTATTTGAAAAGGAAATTAGCCTTTTGTAAAGGAGAGTATAACAAGTTTATTGTCTTTTATTACTAGAGTAGTAAGTTGGAGACCAAGAGTTCATTGCAGACACTTAAAGATATTGTACAGAACTTTCAACCCCTTATTAGAAGAAATATCTCATTATTGGAAAAAAAATTGATGTAAGAAGTTGTATTTTGGGGGACTAGGAGATAGTCTAAGTTGGAAAAACTCACTTATAAATTTGTAGAGTATTATTCTTTATTTTATGTGGTTCCTTGTAGTTTTTAATAAGTTATAATACAATTTGAATCATTTAAGCCATTTTTTAATGTCTTTAAGGGAAATTATGAGAAATTGAGGAAAATCGGTTTGGTATCTAAAATTTGTGAGTTAGTGAGCATTTGTATAAACTAAAAATTTTGGATCAAGTTTGGCAGAAATCAAGCCAATCTTTAACGTAAAAGACAAAAAATTGAGAAAATTATTAAAATATTCAAAAATGGAGAAAATAATATATTTGGTTTAAAACGCACATTTTTGGATCAAGTTTGGTATCAGAGCAAGTTTTCCAAAAGGTTTTACTAACACCTTTTTTTGCTTTAGATTATTCCATCCGTTCAACTTACAGTTTGGAAGTGCAACCTTTTCTTGGTTACAATAGTACAACCATTGGCAAAAATCTGAAGAGAGAAAGGCTTCAAGAGTTGGAGAGCATAAATCAACAAATTCAAGAGGTAAAATTTGAAATAAGAAAAAGATGGAAGCTCTTGGAGGATGAGAAGCAAGAGATGCAAGATCAATTGATGTTCCCTATGTGAATCATAATGGAATTGCAACTTGAGTTGTAACCCAAGGAAGTGATTTTGGTAAAATTCTATAATGGTGGAGTGGAGGAGAAAGAAAATTCTACCATTCAAAGGAGAAAACCCTCTACCATAGACGCACAAACCATGATTGAGGTATGTGTTTTAAGTAATTCACCTTGCTCTCTTACCTCACATTGAGTTGTAAATCATTCTTTTGGTGAATTTGAGAAGCATGCTCGAGGTATTGGCTCCAAATTGATAACCAAGATGGGTTTTGATGGAAAGGGCCTTGGTATTAGCGGTCGGGGAATGACTAATCCCATATAAGTTGAGGAAATACCTCATTATGTAGGTTTGGGATATGTTAGTGGCAAAGGAAAAGTTGGAGAATGCTCTAAGATAGTTGAAGCAATAAAAGATTCTAAAGGAAAAAGGCCCAAACCACCAAATATATAAAAATTCCCATGCAAGGTAATGAAAACATTTGTTTTGTCGAAACTAATGAGGATATTGTTTCTCTAAAAAATGGGAAGGCCTCTCATGATGATGGTGAGAGAATGCAAGCTGCAATCAAGAAGGAGACAACCTTCCAATCATGAGAAAAAATAAAGAAAGAATGTAAAACATCTCCACAAAGAGATGAGCATCCTAAAGGAGGAAATAATACATTTTACCCTGATCATATTTACACAAATGGTAGTCCTAAAAGGTATGGAAAGTATAAGTACTTTGATGTTTACTTCGATTATGAGAAGAATGATCATATAACACAAATTTTTGGCATGCATATCCATGCTTGTTTTGTGGAATGAATAACCATTGTGTGGCCATGTGTTGGAAGAGAAATTCCATCCAAAGGAAGTTTAAGGCAAGTCATAAATACATCTCTCTAATTTAAGATGTTGGGAATGACAATGAGGGATTATTGTCCAAGAGAAAAAATTATTGCTCTCATATAATATGAGTGTCATTGGTTTGATAAAATTTGGAATATTTATCCAAAACTTCGTCCAAATACTGGAAAGAAGAAATTTGTGCAAGCACCAATAGTTTAAGAGGCAGCCCGTGAAGAAGACCACTATCCAAAGAATATCACATCAAGAGGAAGCAACCCAAAGAGGAGCATCTGTCAGCTTGGGTCGGTAAGAAACTCTTTGGTTTTCATGGATAGTATATTTGCATAAACTAAGAACTTCAGATAAAGTTTGGAATCAAAATTTAGTTTTAAAAACTAATTTTTAATAATAAGGCCAATTTTATAGAAAAATTAAGAAAATTGATTAAGTATTTGAAAATGGGGAAAATGGTTAATTTAGTTTAAATGCCCATTTTTCGGATTAGTATTTCATGTTGTTTATCAACCATTATAGCCAAATGACATGGATATGTATCCTCAAACAAAAATTAGAAGCCTTCCAAACATTCAAAAGTTTTGAGTCATGGTGGAAAATGAATCTCAAACCTACATTGGGAAACTCATGACTAATAATGGTGGTGAGTAGAAATCAAAGGAATTTGAATCCAATCTTGAGTAAAATGAGATCAAACACCATCTCAAAGTTCCACAAAGTCCTCAAAAACATGAATCATGAGTTGAGAGGATGAATAAAATCCTGATAATATAGTTTGTGAAATTTTATATTTCAAGGAATGAATCTACACTTTTAAACAGAAGCAACACAAACAACAATGTACCTTTGAAACAGATTAACATCAACAACCCTTCAATTGAAGACTCTATGAAATATGGTGTGGTCATCTTCATTTAGTAAATCATCTTCAGGTTTTTGGATCCACATGGTACACATTTATCGCTAAGGAGATAAGAAATAAGATGGACTATATGAGTCATAAATGCATTCATTTAGGATATTTGGAAACTTTCAATGCATATCAAATCTAAGACGAATAAATAAATAAATTCTTCATTGCAAGGGATGTCATATTTTATTAAAATCAAAGGATGAGGCTAACATATATCAATTTTCAATTGAATCAACTAGAGTATGCCATGTTTGATATCTACAAGGAGATTAATTTGGAAATTTCAAATAGTGAAGGGGGACATGTAGTTTAGAGTCATTTAATTTCGTGTTATCTCCTATAACATAGATTGAAACTCCTCTTGAAGAAGACAATGAAACTTCATTAGAAAATAGAGAAGTGGCAGAGGAATAAAGAACACAAAGTGAAGGAGCTTGAAATCACAAGATTGATGTGCCAAAACCACAAAAGAATATGCCTAAATGGGAAACATAGACATTAAAAGATGTTTATCACAATGAAGTTAGAAAAACTGGTACATGAAGTGCACATATGCCTACACAAACAACATGAATTTTCCTATAAGAAATTAAAAAATAATATTAAAAACTCACCGTAAATGATCCACCAAATAAGAACTCAATGTTGCATTTGATTAAGAACTGACCTCTTTCAAATAAGCTAAAAATGATGCATCCTAGAGACAATCCATGAAAGATGAGTACAATGCATTGATGAAAATTGGGACTTGGAAGTTGGTTGATCTTCTGGCCTCAGTTGTAAACTAATTGGTTGGAAGTGACTCTTACATAAAACATACGAGGTTGATGGGTCATTTGAAAAACACAAAGCAAGGTTTCTCGGAAAGGGTTATGCTCAAAAGGAAGGCATACACTTAAATTAAGCCTTTTATACTTATAATGAATTAGACTACCATTAAAACTTTATTGGTGTTGGCAACACAAAATAAGTGGAAATTTCATTAGATGGTCATGATAAATCCCTTTCTAAATGGTGATATTCAAGAAACAATGTACATGACTAAGCTTGAAGGTTTTATAGTTAATGGACAAGAGCACAAAGTTTCCAAACTTGAAAATTCATTGTATGGTGTGAAACAAGCCCTCGAGCATGGTACAACAATCTAGTTGAACACTCTAGAGTTCATGCATTTCAAACCATTTGAGTTTGAATATGCAATATTTTTTGTCAAAGCATTTGAAAAAATGATTGTATAATTTGTAGTTGTGTACATTGATGATTTGTTTCTCTCAGGAAACAATGAAAGATACACTGCAAAGTTCAAATCATGGTTGATGAAATTATTTGAAACATGACTGATTTGAGTTAGGTTCATTATTAGTTGGGCATTGAAGTAATTCAAAAACCTTGAAGTATATCTTCATCACTTAATATAAGTACATTTGTGACATTTTGAGCAAGTTCGGAATGGTTGATTGTAAGCCTCTTAGTACACCCATGAAATAAAATTTGAAATTGACCGCAAAAGATACCAACAGTTTGTAGATCCTATTAAATATAAACAACTCATTAGAAATTTGATCAATGTGACGATAACTAGACTAGATATTTCTTTTGTTGTTAATGCTCTTTCTCGATTCATGTAACAATGTAAAGAAATTCATTGGGTTAGTAGCAAAGATATTCCTCTGATATCTCAAAGGAACACAACATTTTGGGCTAAAATGCTCTCAAGAAGCAAACTTCAAATTGGTTGGCTATTCAGATTCTGACTATGCTGGCGATTTTGAAGATAGGAAATTTATTTTGGGGTTTTTAATGAATTTGGGAACAAAAATGATCAGTTGGAAGTCCAAGAAGCAAATTAATGTTGGCGATTTCTTTAGTAGAATAAGAGTATAAGATAGCTTCAAAGGAAACCAAAGAAATTTTGTGGCTCAAAAAGGTTCTTTTAGATTTGCAGGAATAACAAGTTTCATCAACACCTCTCATGGTTGAAAACACTTTTACAATTCAAATGACAAAGAATCCGGTTATTCACATCAAACTAAGCATATCAAATTAAATTCCATTTAATTTGACACTATGTGAAAGTTGGTAGTGTAAAGTTGCAATATTGCCCTACAAGAGAACAACCAACAAACATCCTTGATTGGATAATTTTTTCTTTTGAATAGTTCGAAAGAATGCTTGGTCTCACTATAACCGCAAGAAATTAAGGGGATATAACATTATTGAAATATATATTAATCCTTAAGTGTCATAGGCCTCTATCTTAATTAACCTAAAGAAAAATCATTCTCCTAAGAATATGAAAAATCACTTTATAAAAGGTGAAATGAACAATCAAATCTCGACTCTGGACATTCTAATCTTCCTCTTTCCATTAAGTAATGCGAATACGATCGTTGGCTTGCACCAATATGATTATTTTGTCATTCCTATGCCGAGTGACACTTAACTAAGTGTTTAAATGTCTCCTGCTGCTGTAATCGCGCAAATTTGGATCTGCATTGAGGGATTAACAGTGTTCAAATTCGATAATGGTGGATTTCCTTTTCACGGCCGCCTTGATATCTTCACCAGCTTGAATTATTAGTTTTTTTTGCCTTCCTGGATCCTGGTTTTAAGCTCAATGGTGATGGTTTGTCAAGATTTTCAAAGCAAAGGTAGGAATTTGTGCTTTCGTGACACAAACTGTCATTTTTTGGCTTGTTAAGCTTAGAGCTAACTGGTCTGCAAGAATTTGCTGTCGGCGAAGAAATGAATTATGTTTTCACGAAAGAAATTGCTTGATATAGTTGCTGTAAATAATTTTGTCAGTCGTCTCTAGCTTTGATCTTTAATACTTCATCCATGGGTTTCTTGTTGATTATTTTTTCCAAAAATATTTTCTTGAAGAGCATTAAGCGCAGTAATTTAATCGATCTGCCAAAAAATTTGCGTATTCGTATGGTCTTCTCGTTATTCTTATTGTCGTAGTGATTTCAGAACCTAATCTAGGGTTTCAGGCCTGTATTTTCTCCTCCATATTCTTTACTTCAATTTATACACAAATCTCTTTAAAACTTCCTTTGTTTTGCTTTATTTTGAAGATCTGTGTAGATCACTTAACAATGGAAGACGAATCCCAGGCAGGAGAGATTTCGCAAGATTAGAGTGGGAGAAATTCAGCGGAGCAAGCCAAGATCAGCAAAATCTGAGCGCTTCCTCTCATCTTATGCAGTAAAGGCTGCAGATTTCACTTGCAGTAAAGGCTGCATTGAGGGATTAACAGTTTTCAAATTCGATAATTGTGGATTTTCGCGACATTTCACGGCCGCCTAGATATCCTCACCAGCTTGAATATTTTTTTTTTTGCCTTCCTGGATCCTGATTTTAAGCTCGGTGGTGACGGTTTGTCAAGATTTTTCAAAGCAAAGGTAGGAATTCCGTTTTCATGACACAACTGTCAGTTTTTGGCTTGTTAAGCTTAGAGGTAACTGGTCGGCAAGAATTTGTTATCAGCGAAGAAAGGAATTATGTTTTCACGAAAGAAATTTCTTGAATTATTTGCCGTAAATAATTCTCTCAGTCGTCTCTCGCTTTAATCTTTAATACTTCATCCACGGGTTTCTTGTTGATTTTTTTCCCCCAAAAAAATATTATTTCCTTGAAGAGCATTAAGCGCAGTAATATTAATCGACTTGTCAATAAATTTGCGCATTCATATGGTCTTCTCGTTATTCTTATTGTCTTAGTGATTTCAGAACCTTTAACCTATGGTTTCAGGTCTGTCTTTTCCCCTCTATATTCTTTCCTTCAATTTATACACAAATCTCTTTTAAACTTCCTTCGTTTTGCTTTATTTTGAAGATCTGTGTAGATCACTTAACAATGGAAGACGAATCCCAGGCAGGAGAGATTTCGCAAAATTTAGAGTTGGAGAAATTCAGCGGAGCAAGCCGAGATAACCAAATCTGAGCGCTTTCCTCTCATATTATGCAGTAAAGGCTGCAGATTTCAATTGCAGAGAGAGAAGTAGCACAAGAAGAAAGACAATCTGCAGCCATGTCTCAACAGGAATCACAGAGAGATCCGCAATCTGGAGAATTTGTAGAGCCACGATATTATGAGAAGCTTCTTGACATTGTAGGAGAAGGTGACGATGTATCTGTTATGCTGGCTGCGTACAATAATTTTGATAAGAGGCGTTTAGTTTCAATCCATAACAAAGCTGCCATGTACCTCACGCATCGTGATGTCGGAGAAATTTTGCACATGAAAGACACTCCAGGACAACAAATCTATGCAGGCAGTCATGAAGCCACAGAAGCTGCAGATGAACTTGTTCCTGTAAGCCTCTTGGAACTGAAAATAGGGAAGTTGAATGAAGGTGCGGTGGTATATGGCGAGCTTTGTGTTCAGGCTTTCAAATTTGGGAGAATCTACACTCTTCTGGAGGAGGCAGAGACTGGTAATGCAGTCGCTCTTTCCATCCTTTCTCCAGATCCCTCTTCTATTCATCAATCTTTTGCAAGAAGCAATTATCCTCAAGGCAGGAAAATTGCTGTCAAGGAGCCCAGGTTTGTCCAAGGTGAAGGCGGTGTTATATTCATTAATGTAGACAACCCCTTGTCTATTGAAACGGTACCGAGCTTTTCTGCTCCTGCAAATGTTACAATCCGTGAAGACGAAATCGGCAAATGGATGAGATGTGCAGATGTGGCTTATAAAGCGAAAGAGTGGGATAAATGCATCCGAAATTGTACCAAATGTGAGATATGCTACTGGAGGGGCATAATACCCGACACGATCTACATCCGTAACCTGTGGGTTATCAGATGGCGCGCTGAAATTGAAGCTCGCCGGTATCCTGAAGCGCTGCAAGATGCAGAGATATATTATAGACTCCGTCCTTCCGTCGCACCTGCAGTTAAGATGAACATTAGATCACTGTTGTCGGTGGGAAGATATCAGGACTCATTCCGTTTCCTTCATGGTGCCCTTGCTGTTGTTGCTTTCCGTAACGAGGACTTCACATCCGGTTATCGCGGATGGGGGTACTGAATATTTTGACATGGGCGAAGCCATCACAGGAGCAGGTGTAGGGAGGCCTCATTTTTCGAAACCAGATGGCGATTTCATCGGGCCAGTGGAGATCAGAAAGACAAGTAATGGCTGCGGCAGGGGGTTTGTTCGCCACAGAGGATATCCAGATAGGTCAGGTGCTGTTGATCAGCAAGGCTTTGGCTGTGTCTCACAAATCCATGGAGGATCCAGTTAAAAACGGGCTGCTAAAAAATGTGAAAGATGCACTGAGTTCTTGTGGAGGCCACATTTTGAAACTCTTTCTGTCTCACCGTAGCTGCGAGTTGATTCCCAAAATGTCAGATTTCTTCAACCTCTCCGAAGAAAATTTACCAATTTCAGAGGATACAGATCGTGGACAATACAAAGACTCTGAAATCCGTCTCATATTAGACAGAATTTCATTGGACGAGTTGTCTGCAGGTTCAATCCTGGAGAATTGTACGGAATCGGCGATGCTTAACCCTGATGTAAGAAGGCTGTATTTTGGGGTTTGGCTGCTTATATCCTTCATAAACCATTCATGCCTGCCTAATGCAGGAAGAATCACTCTGGGTGATATTACCAGAATTCATGCAAGCAAGCTCATCAAGAAGGGCGAAGAAATCGCCATTCCTTATTTTAATGTTCTGGTTCCATATCCATCTCGACAAAAATATTGTAGTACTTTCCACTTCGACTGTAAATGCAAAAGATGCGGAATTGAAAGAAAGATAATAAAATCTGAACCAAAAGCTAAAATACTTTACGATAACTACTTGATAGCCTGCAATTTGAAGAGAGAAGACAGGGCTACCCAACTGGAGAAACTTGTCAATCAAGCAGAAAATTGTTTGAAAGCTTTGAGGGAAAGCAGGAGAAAAACAGGGGTCAACAAAGCAGGCGAAGGGTGGATTCGATCCTCGTTCATGGCTGCTTATCTTGCGCGTATTGTTTGCAGAAGAAAGAAACATCTAATAAAGGCGTCCTCAGAAACAGAGTGGGAAGCATTGCTGACCGCAGCGCGTTGCATCCGAGAAACTTGTCCAGGTGACATTCAATATCTAGTATTTTGTCAAATCTGTCTTTGCTTTTGGATAGATTTTCCACTGAAGAATCAGAATCAGAAATATGATAAACATGCCGAGATGGCTCTTCTTGTCAAGAATGCACGCAACTCCGTGTACGGGTGGCAGAGGAATGAAGTCGGAAATGTAATTTCCCAAACATTGTGGGATCAAGTGCTCGATAAGGCCAATCATTAATTCTCAAATATTTTTTGAGACGGCAATGGACTGTAATAAATAAATTGCAGAAACAAGTTTATACGGTTTGCAAATTGGAATTGTTAGTATGTTTCCTGGTAAGCATTTTTTATTTGTTTGAGTCTTTAGTAGTCTGAACTTCTGCAGTTTCTGCTATGATGTCTTTCCAAAAGCCACCGATCTACAACCATCCATTACAAAAAACAAATCAGTAAACCAATAATTTTCAGTCACAGCATTTCTGGTAGTTCAGATTTTTAAGTAAACAAAGTTTCCACCAATTTATCGACCTGGACATTGGAAGTACAGATGAACCTTGTAAAGTTTTCATTGTCATATGTGTGGCTCTTCAAATTTCACTACCAGGATGTTTAAGTGTTTTATTAAACCGCGGTTTTGACCACTCTGATCCATTATTTTTACTATTGGAACTGCCCTTTTTATTAATTAAAAATAAAGAGAGTTACATTAGCAAGGGTGACCGGAAAAAACATGGTTCCACAAAATGTCACTGAGGGCAGCACGCCACAAGGGCTACAAGAAACGAAAAGCACTTACAGAAGTTACCAATACGAAAAGCAATAACAGGTGGCGCCGTAGCCGAAGAAGTCCAAAAAGAAAATGCAGGAGGCACAAAGCGCCCCTTCTTTTCCTTATATTTGGTGACAATGGTCCAACTATCAAGCTGAAGAGCCAAAGCTTGATGAGAAGCCTCCATGTGAGAACCACCGTGATCAGGATTAGAATATGAGGAGTCAGAAACATGAGACCTCTTAACACTTCCAATCCCCCGAGGGTAGGAGTCATCGACATGTACATCCTCTGTACTAATCGGAGAAGGCTTTCGTTGCGTTCTTGAGGTGTGAAAGACTGCCAACCTTTCACCTTGGCCGAAGGAGACTTCTTGTTACGTGCCATTGGGCGTTGTTGAGGACAAGTGTGATGAATGTGCCCAGTTGGATGACACAGACGACAACAGAAGGCAGTGTTCTTGTAGTCCAAAAATTGAACCCACTTGAAATCTTCAAAATTCAACTCTATTTTATCAGGAAGCCCTTTGCTTAGATCCACCTCAACACAGATGCGTGCATATGTGAACAAACCTTGCTTGGATTGCTCCTCATCCATCTTAATAAACCTACCAATACTATTGCCAATAACAACACAAACTGTAAGGTGCCAAAAAGGGAGTGGAAGGTTTGGGAGACGAACCCAAATCAACATTTTGGACACCACCATAGCAGAAGGATTGACCTCCAAAAACCACACAGTAAGAAAAAGGTCGGCCCGATCCCAAAACCAGGGTCCTTCGTTAAGAACCCGTTGATCCATTATTTTTTAAACAACATACTAGTTGGATATTTTGGAAATGTTCCCCCTCATCATCCCCCTTCCCCTCCTAAAAAAAATGGAAAGAATACCCATGTTTGGATTAAATCCATTTAATGTTTAATAGTAGATTTTCCGTTTTGGAGCCATTTTCGCCCTTTTTTCAACATGATCAACTTTGAAATGAAGGAGCCTATCTTAATGTGAAAGTTCAATATTTTCCTTATTAACTTTGAAATAAAGGAGCCTATCTTAAAGTGACAATTGAATATTTTTCTCCTTATTATATATTTAAATTTGGCAATTAATCACTTGATAACGTTAATATTGATTAATCTTTAAATCACAATTTGTGCATCTATTTTGAGTCTAATTACTATTTCTTTAGTCCTAATACAAGGCTTCCTCTCCTTATTACACTTCTTAGTCACTCACATAAAAGCTTGCATACATTCAAAGTAGTCCCTTAGTAGCAATTATCATGCACATAACTTTACAACCTCACAATCACTACATGTCTAGACCAAACTGCCAAACAAGAACCAAATTGTCAAACAATTTGATCCAAAACTTGTGGTTTTGTCCCAAACCTTCTAGTGGTCATTTTCTCAATTGATATCATTTATGGGCCATTACTTTTCTCGTGTTTTGGCCTTAATGCAAAATTATACTTACATAACCATATTTAAGAAAGTGTAATGCACTCATTTACTCACCTAGAAATCACCTACCACTCTCCAGTTGAAATCACTCAAAAGGCATTCAAATCTCTCATAAATCTTCATAAAGCAACAAAAACATTAGGAGCAGCCCCTACACAGGTCTGAAGCACTCCAAACTAGGTTCTACAATCAATTTTCCAAAGCCAAAGACCATCAAAGCCAAGTCAATCACTAACAAAGAAATCCATTACAAATATTATCTAGTGACCAAATTATCAAATACAGTCGCATCTATAGAAATATCACATCTATAAGTGAAGAAATATGTGTGGTTTGAGGTCTCTTTGGAGTAGTGTCAATGTAGGTGGTATATGGATTCACTTTAACCCATTATTGTAGGGGTTTTATCCATGGGTAGTTTTTTGGGTCACTAAGTTGTTTACAAAGGATGTCACACATTTTTGAAACATATTATCTTAAAATAAAATATATTATAGTTAGTTACAAGGGAAATGTTTTTAGACCCCCATTATCTTCCTCGACAGAAATACCAATTAGGGAGAGAAGTGTGAAACTGCTTGGTTCAAGTTTGACGGTTCGGTCCATATATAAAATATAGTCCTAGAAATAGAGGTGAAATTTTTTGTTACATTTACTGTTCGTTGATCACTTTTTCACTTGGAAATAAGCTTCCAGATCATCCTAATAGCTAAGTGCACTTACTTTCTCATGTTTCACTCTATTTAGCTAATTTTTTAGATCGAATCTATTTTACAAATTACCATGTTTGTATATTCTAGTTTTGATGATTAATTTTTTATTTGGATGTAGGTCATGTTCTAACCCTAATCCATAATCTAAATAAGAATTCACACTTATTTATTTGGGTTAAATAATTTAGTGACCCCACTTATTGATTTAATCATTAACCTAATTATCCTAGGTCTCCTTATTTCAAATCAAGTCTTTTGTGGCATACCCTTAGGGATTACCTTTCTTATTTGGTGCATGATTCTTCTTCTAACATTGATGTTTGTTATCTTTTGTGCTTTCATGGCTTACCTATATGGAGTATAAATATTAAAGGAATCCTACACAAGGTTTCAAAATATCTTCACTGGAGTTGGTTTCAATTAGGGATATGATGCAACCTAGAATTTACCACGAACAAGCCAGGTGTGCTGGCACATCAACCAGCCTGAGTTGAGCGCTCACCCGAAGTGCGTAAAGGTACCAAGACCCTCCTTAGAGTTTATTGAGCAAGATGTTAACGTGATGAAGATATAATGCATTCAGATCCATAAATAGCATAAACATTCCACAGAGCATATTCCAAATCTAGATCTTAAAGAATCATGAATTAAATGATATACATAATGAAATCAACCATGCAAGAACCAATTACAGTCATGTTTAATACCTTTATCCACTCAATACACTCCATTATATTAAACACAATAAATATATAATCTTCTTACAATAAATAGTATCATAAGTTTAGGAGCACATAAGATCTGGTAGCATAACTCCATAATAGCTCATACAAAGTGTCTCTCTAACTACATAGATTAATACATACTTATAGGGGTGGGGACTTTCCCTTCACCGCTTACGCACCTTCCAAAATAGGTTGCATGCTGAAAATAGCCATAGACCTTTACAATAATAGGCACATATGGAAGCGCGCTAATAATAGATCTCCTACAGTTAACTAACAGTAGTAATCCTATTATTATCTTCAATTTGTGCATGGTGCTCATCAAACACTCATCCCAAAATAGCAGTTATGGGTCCTGCAAGTCTCCATCCTGATGTGTGCTTTGCATGTTATCTCCAAAAATAGCCCGTAACCATAAAAAATGGCTAAGTCCCCAAATTAGCTTATCCTGGCGCGCATTTCCTTTCCTATCCTTCTACACCTTCAAATGCCCCTTATTCCTATGTGAAAATCTTCAGTGTGCCCTCTCCTTAGTTTCATACTCTACCTTCTCAACATTACCCCACACTAAACTACATTTCTACCCCGAAAATGGGGTTTCCTTTTGACATTCCCAAACAATAAAGAATAAGAATGGAAAGAATGTAAATAATTTATGTACAAAGAATGGACTTCTATTCTGCAACACCCTCTGCTTCAACTGAGAGGATCAACTCTGGATATTATGTTTTTATCTCTGCCTCCAATGTTTTCGAATCATCCAACACCTTTCTCATTTTCTTTAGAACATCTGTGGTAATAGATTCCAACTCGTCTTGGGTTATTTCTCCCTTTCCATTCTGCAATACGAGGACAAAATTATCCATAAGAAACATCCTTCCCTCTAGAAGATCCATCTTTTGTGCTATGAGCATTCCTAGCTCATCCAGCCTCTCCTTATGTGGGTTTTGTACTCCTACAAGGGCTTCCCACTTTTGCTTTACTAATTCCAATCTCTCTGCGCGCCATAAAGTCTCATCCTGCATTGCCTTTAGAACTTCATTATCTTCTACTATAGTTCTGATCCCGATCACTGCTTTTGGTGCTACACATATGTTCAGAGCTTGATTTGATTTCTTCATCTCATCTTGTAAAGTTTGGAGTAATGCCTTGTAAGATGAAATATTTCTAACCACAAATGCCTTAACTCTCTCTTCTTCTTGTTTATGATCCTTTGGTGCTGGCATTCAAATTGGTCCATCCTCAAGCACCAAATCAACTAATGTGCACTCATAATGCATAATTGAAGGAAACTTTTTAGGTACCTTAGACTCCATATACAATTTTGCTTTTAGGACATAGTCACAAATTTCTTCTGCCATGATGATGAAGGCCTCATTATTTTTCTTCTCTAGATCCTTCTCTCCTTTCAGACGTGCTATTTCTACATTTTTTGCCTTATTATCTTCAAGTAGTGCTCTAATAGTGGCAGCCTTATTGATGTTCCTCCATGCAACCTCTGCAGATACCTTAATTGAGGCATTGCTCACTTGCTCATCAGACATGAGAGTGGGCTTTATAGTCATGTGCCTACTCTGAGGTGCCTTCTTAACTCTTCTTGACACACAAGACTCCTCACATACATCAAAATCTGGCTCATCCATGTGAGTCTACATGGACCAAGACAATTGTTTCCTTGTGCATGTAGTGGCCATGTCTAGGTCCATCATCTCCCACCCATATAACTCCTTCAGGTCCACTATGCTCTGAAAATGGACACGAATTCTTTTTCTTATGTCCTCAACATATCCCATACTCAACACAACGTATTCTCCACTTGTTCTCCTTGTTCTTGGTCCCTTAGGAACTTGAGTGCCAAGGTTTGGATTTGGCCGTTCGACATCGTAGGTAGTGTCATGTATGCGAGGATGCTCATGTTTTGATTCTTCTACCTCATTTGCACCTTCCTCTTCATCCTTCATGTCCTCATCTCTAGGCTCCTCCATATCTTTTGGCTGCACTGGGGTTCCAAGCGCACTCTCTGCAGATTCCTCTGCTTCCTCATTCATCTTTAGCTTCCTACTCTTCTTCTCAGTTGCCTCTTTCTGAGGGGGGAGTTGTGAAGATCTCCTTATCGACTATGGAGTTCCCACGCCTTGGGTCCTTATTCTTCAGAATACCCTCTTAAAATGATTCTCTTCATGGACTACTTACACGTCCAAGTCCTTGTCTCCTTCTTGTTCCTGAGGTGTGTTGGTATCCAAATTTGTTCTCCTTTTCAAGCCAAGAAGCAACACAGATTCAACAGGGAGCTTAGAGGCAACTAAATCATAAATATATGTCATTTTATAGCAAAGGAGGAATCTAACTGTCCCTTTGTTACTTGGATTTGTGGAGAGATGGATAGCACCTTAAAAGGATGTGATCTGATCCTAACTATTTTAGGTTGTGCCTTTCAACCAAGGTAAGAGAACCTATTTTGTAACCTCTGTTTATTGAAGAACAATGATAAATCCTTCTTTTGCATGGATTTTATAGAGAATACCTTGGGAAAATATGATCAACCCACCAAATCTAACTCTCACGAGTTGTCACTTTTAGATCAAAGAGATATATCCACAACAAAGCAAAGGTTATTGAAGACATTTGAGACCCTGATTGCTTTTGCATGTTTTGGTAATAAAGATTATGCATTTGTGTGCACACAGGACAAACAGGGGTGGTACAAGTAGGATAAGTTGTTTTTGAATGAATTTTTTGTGAGAGGTGGGGTAGGGTGAACTTGATTCACCAGATCCTTGAGGAATCTTACACAATGGGAGGCTAAACCAACAGAATGCCACAAAATAGCTAGAATGTTTCTTTAACTAGAATATGTGCTTCAATGGAGGCCCAGATTAGCACTCTTTCACATAATCTTTGAGATTCTATCATGAAGGATTGAGTTAGAAAATCCAACAAAGCATCAAGATCTAAGCCAAATCGCGCCTAAGGTACACCCATAGGCTTACAGAAAATCTCTGTCAACAGATGAAAGAAAAGTGATTTTAAATCATTTATTCCAATCCCAAATGAAACATCTTCTGAGAAATGGAATTGAAGATGCCACTAAACTATCATAAGGATTGAGGCCTGTGTGATTGGGTCAGATTTTAATACAAGATTGCAACAGAAACAGGGGAAACTACTTGCATACATTCAGAAATAAAACCAACACATTTTGCTCAAGACAACATAAAAAATTTTGAATTTGATTAAATTTATTAGCAGGGGAAAGTTTCATAGAACAATCTCAGAGCTTGTCAATGGTTGTACACTTGCAACCACCTTAACACAATAAAACTCAATACAAAAAGAGATAACCTAGTTTCTTAGATGGATTCTCAAAAGACAGGTTTAATCAAATTTTCCTCTTTGTAATTTTCTTCGACCTCTAACACTCTGACCTCCAACTTGCAACCATTTGCATGAAAAATTTGTGCCATTTATAACCTTTACAATAGAGCCCCTTTCTCCCCAAAAGACAAAAACCTTAAATGCAACAGTGCTCACCATGATTCTTTCACAATTCTCAGAATCAAATCTATAAAAAGTCACCAGGTGCTCGAGGGGGAAAATTTCATCAAATATCTCCTTCTTTCAACTCTTTCCTTTGGTAGATCACTCTTTCTTAAATTTACCAACCACTTCTGCCCCTAATCTATCAAATATGGCTCCTTGCGTGCTTGGGAGAAGAAAAACAAAAAATTTGAACGAGCACAAAAGTCAGACCATTTTAATGGTGAAAGACGTCTTTCCAGATCTTCCCACAAAACTTAGATATCAAAATTAATTCCCCTCTCTGTTTGGTGTGCAGATTAGACCAAGAAATCATGGAGACTCACACTTCCAGACGTGTTTCAAAAAAATGGGGGAAAATAAGATTTTAGACTCTCAGTTGCTGTTGATCTTTACTTTGAATTTGGGCCATCCACGTCGAATATTCTCAGTTAAGAACAGATTCGAGGGCTTCCTTTGATTTTTTTACAATTTTTTGGAAAAATGGAAAAAAAATCCATTTTTCTGCACCTCCGCCCTCGGGAAACGAGCCTAACACATGTCCAAATGTGATTCAATTATAACTGCGCTCAAATTCTATCATTTTAATCTCTTTTGGAAAAGGGAAAAAATTCCAAGTTTTCCTCGCAGCTCCACCCTTGGGAAATGAGCCTAACACATGTCCAAATATGATTCAAGCAGGGCTGTGCTTCCTTTTTTACTTTTGAATCTTTTCTCCCAAAGGGATTTTTTCCAGATTTCCCCTGAGAGTCCGCACCTCCACCGTTGACCTGGGTAAAGCATTGACTATTTCCCGCATCGGGCTTGCGGGCAATTTTGAGATTTTAATCCTTAAGGGGAAAAAAATCCAAGTTACCTCCAATGGTCCGCCTCCCCGCCTCTTTGACTTTTTCAAACTGCCACATGTCATCATGGTGCTCCTTAAGATGGTCCCAAAAATTTGATGACCTAAATAAGCGCAAGCTCACCACGTGTCATGTTCTGGCAAGGTGTGCCCGAGTACTTGATGCTCAGTGGAAAGTCCCATGTTTCATGCTCCGAGGCAGTCTCCTTTGGCCGATAAAAATTCCAAGAAAAATGAAAAGTGAGTGGAAGCCTCCACGTGTCCTCCTGGCACTACTCCAAGGCAAAACCAAAAAGTAGATCTTCAAATGAGCGTCGTGCCTCCACGTGGACAAATTTTGAGTTAAGGCTTTCCATGAATTTTTTCTAAGTACCCAGCTGAGCCACATCCAACCAAAAGGTGCCACGTCCCTTGTAGATGTAAGGACGTAAATTTGACCAGGAGAAACACCCGTCAAACCGTAAAATATATAAAAAGGACCTTTTGAGCCTGGGAATGAAATTTTCGTCCAGAAAGTTTAGAAATGTTACAAGGATCAAATACGTTCTTCAGGAACACATAAATTCATTCGTCTTCAAGTATCTAGGATGCAAACTTCAAGGAAAACAAATTGTGACTGTGGGAAATAGAGAGAATGGGAAAACATGATTTTTTGAAGGAACAGAGCATGGGAGACTCAAAATATATACCTTTCTAGAGGAAAAAAGAAACGGGGGAGACAAACATGGACCCATACATGATCTTCGACCCAGGGGATGACTAAAAATAGCAACAAAGACTGACTAAGCACAATACGGGGAAGGAGAAAATGATAGAGGCCGCAAATCAATAAATTTTCAAAGGCACAAATGGGGGTGAGACTATTTTGTGCACCAACAAGGTTGAGTATTTGTGCACTCTGTCTCCACTCTATCTGTGGGCTGCCTTTGGCCTCTATGATCTAAGCCACCACTATCTTCATGTTCTTCTTCCTCCTCATCTACCTCTATAGTTGCTGTGGGTTTTTGTTGTTGGCATGTTCTCCACTGTATGTTTCCCTTTAGGCAGCCCAGGGAGCACAAAATCATTCTCCACTTTTTTTTATTCTCCATGTTAGGCTTAAGTTGAAGGTATATGAGTGTGGCTCCACTGTCCATAATATCCAAGCTTACTAGCTTCATATTTATTACGTCTGAGATGAGCCTCTTAATGTACGTAGTCCGACCTAGATACACATATGCCTTCCTTAGAGTGTGGTAGTCACAGTCTACCTTGTCTGTGTTAAATTTCAGACAATGTGCATCAGTAAATCGGTGGACTAATTCCTGGAAGTAGCGCATTATGAAGGCATAGGGAAGTTTGCACCATAGGGCTCCATGTCCCATCCCTCATGGCAAACTACGCGATGCAGAAATGTTGGTACACCGTGAACTGTATTGCCTTGCCTACCATCGAAGGTAGCTCCTTGGGAATGTGCCACTCCTCCTCAAATGCCGCGTGAAGTTGGTCATACCACATCTCCACCCTCTGCTTAAAAGGCCCACTCATTGATTTCTTCACATAAATTTAGAACCTCTCCACGAGGTAATTTTGTTCTTTGGCCCATCAGGCACTCCAATTTATAAAAACACAAGGGAAAGGCGGATAACACCAAAACTTATCTTTTCTCATGTGCACACTCCCTCAAAAATGGTGTTTACAATATAGCCTACTGGGTTGTATACTACTCCCTGAGACATTTTTTTTGAAATATGAAGCCACGTGGTGTTTACGTACGACTATCTCTCTTGGTCATTGAACTTGGTTAACAGATGTGCGGCTTCCTGCACCATAGTAAACTTCTTTAGTTTAACAATGTCCATTCTGTGTGGACCCTTGGTATACCCTAACTCCTTCCTTGTTTCTATGATTTCTTCTTTATCAATCAGATCACTAGCAAGGTCTACCACAGTGCCCTTCAATCTTGTTAGTGTTGAAACCAAAGATTTTGTGATCCTAACTGTTGGGCCCCAAAATATGAGCTAAGTACAAGAAGGTGCATGGGCGCGTGGGACATAGTTAAAGAAGGACACGTGGGTTGAAGGTACGTAGGGAAGGGTTCTGGTAGGGTTTTACAGAACACAGTGCGCAATCGCAAGGCAAAACAAGTTTTGTACTCAGCCACATTCGACATCCCAAGTAGCACACAAGAAAAGCATGACCCTTGTGGATAAGGTGTCAGCCTAACGATTGTGGGATCAAAAAAGGAATATTCTAGGCATGCGATGGAAGGTTCCAAAAGACATCATTGTAAGAGGTGGAGAGCTCGGATTTGAGAAGGAATGCTCTCATGGAGGACCACTTCGACACTTGGTGACCGATCTATAACTTCTAAAAGGCATGACAGTGGGTGCTGAGGTTATAAATACAAGCACCCGATAAGAGAAAAAGGGGAGATGTTATAGAGATAGTGTGTGGAGAGTGTGGAGGAGAGAAGAGAGAGGTGAATTCATACCTGTAGAACAAGGAATGGAGGATTTTATGGGTTAGGGATTAGGAGAACTATGAAAGCAATGGCACATCTAGGGGGATGGGTGTGCATTCTTTTTGTTTTTGTAATATGATGAGCATAATATATTTCTGGTGTATGACTTGGCTCTGCATAGTTATATGAGGATTTGTTATGACCTCAAGGGATTGTAATGTGTATTATTGAACCTGTTAAGATGAATATAATTGATCTGTTATAAATCATATATGTGTTCAGGAAGTATAATACTTATGTATTTACATTTCTGTATGAGCTATTTCGTTATGTTGCTTGTTATTTCTCTTTTCTGGATGTAATAAGATAAAAAATCATTCTAGAATGTGGCATGGTTCTTTTTTCTCATTTCCATTTGAATATATATTATAAGATGATGCAATTCTCATAAGACTCACATAAAGGAGAGACTTCGGCACCCGTGCGTGCCTTGGGTGAGCACCCAGTGCCCGCTGGGTGATAGGTCGGCACGCATGGGATTAGACTATTGGTCTAAGGGTATGAAATATGACTACAAATTGTTTCCATTATCGGGACTCTCTATACATGAAGATGAAAATTTGTAGAAATAACTATTCATGTAATTTTCTCTAGGGGTCGATGTGTGCATCCCACATCACCTGACCTTGGAACAGTATTGGAAAGCATCAGTTCTTGCCAATAAGTTTGGAGGGGTATTTTTTTTGTCTAAGATTCAACATTTGTGTTTTATTTAAATATTGCAAGAGAATAGGTAGAAAAGAACCTATACCATGAGTTGTCTGAGACGTTCATTTTGCTTTCATTTGGTATTTTTTCATTATCCTAACCCATCATCTAACACTCATAGTAACTCCTTTTATGTGTTATCATAATTTAGCATTTTTGAGATACAACATATCTCTAAATTTATACTTTTTTCTTTCTTTCTATTAAATTAAAACTATAGAGAATAGAAAAGAAAACTATGAAAGAAAAAACATGTTAGAAATAGAGAGAAAACCATGCCTATCATAATCAAAGCGATGGTACGAGAGGTGCTCTCGAAATCTCTATACGCATTTTAATGGACCATGTTTCACTATGGCATTTTGCCCAATAGTTCTCATCCCTTGTCCATACTTTCCAAATGACACATTAAAAAATTAAAAAAATTATGGTAGAGATCATTTTCATTTCTTTGTGTTGGCATCCGTACCCTCTTAAAAATTTCCACATTCTACATGCATATCTACTAGAGTAATGTAACTACAACACCAGGCCAAAATCCACACTCCATCATGCTTTTAATGGGAGTCCATTGTCTTAATCTCAAGTCATTTCAAAAAATCCATTTTATGGGTAGCCTGTCATTATTACTATCCAAGATAAACATCTCTTTGGGACCTTTTGCAAACAGTTCATATGCCCTATCAATTATTCCATATTTTTCATACATATCTAACATGATGAAATATTTTTTGTATATGTGTACCTTATTTTAAAGCTCCCATTTTGGCACATATAGTGAAGGCACTGACAATTGGTGTGAATTATATATCTACTCCCACCAATTGTATTTTATTGATAGCTTCAAAGATATTTTAAACAAACCCTTTCTATGTAGATCATGTGCCAATGCAAATTTCATGCGACCATATCTAGCAAGGTGTTCAAGAAACCATAGTTTTTAAAAAACAAAACAAACTCTTTCTATTTTTCTTTGGAAGATGTCCAAACACTATTCCAAAGCCCTTAGGGGAGAGACACCAATAGTGGTGTACCTTAAGTTAGGGGGGCACAAAATCAAATCTATACAATGTGGGATCCTTCTTTTTTCACCAACACATTGTTCAAGATTTTTTTTAATTGTTTTTTTTTAGTTTTGAATTGGACGGAAAGAAATATTTTGAATTGAATTAAAATAGTAAATTTGATCTACACTATATTTTTATTGGGAATCATACTTTATCATGGGTGAAAATGGTTTAACATTGAATATTTTATAATGACATCTTACATGCCATGATGTGATTGGGTATTGTCATGTCAAAAATGACTAATCACCTGGGTACTTTGATGAAAACTATTGGGTGTTGAGTATTCAAGATACTATATCCACAATTGGACCCCTACTCGACTATTGGTGTCTCTCCCTTAATTTGGCGTTGGCATAGAGGATGCTGGTAAGATGGATTAGGATCAACAAAATCCACGTGCCTCCATACAAAACATTGAATTTTTCACTAAATATAACCACCTATTGCTTCTAGCACACTAGAAAAGTTTCCAACATCCTTCCCTTGCTTCCATGTTTGGCCTACATTATCCCTAAGAATGCATAGAAATACAACAGGTGGATGAAAGGGTGTATATTATTGTGTGTTTTCAAACACCTAATAGCACATCCACACAATCATACATAGGTCAAAAACAATCCATTACACTGATTTGGTGTGGCATGATGAAGCTAGAAATGTCAATAAATGTAATGTACACCTATATAAGGATTTTTTTTAGGCATAAACATGGAAAATGTTGTAAAAGGTTGTGAATTTTGGTCTTAGCTTTTCCACTAGCTTATGTATGAAATTCCCTCTACTCCAACGCATATTTTCCACAAGAATGTTTCTTACTATTGTAAGATATTTACAGTCTACAATGCCACTGGTACCAAAGTGGCATGTTCCCCCAGACTTATCTGAGCACAATCCATGATAATAATGATTTGTAGAGGATTGAGACATCTAAATCCATGCCCAAAAAACAACCGTGTTTAGTTCAACACCAGGACCATGATCAATCGTTATGTTAGGGCCCATAGATCTCCAGAAAAATAATTGAATAGGTTATTATAGATTATTTTAATGGTCCTAGTAAATGCACTGGAGGAGGAAGTGAGTTTCCATCTAGGATTACCTATTATAATTCTATTTACTCCTTTAGAGCATTGCAATCATTATGTGTCCAGTAATATTTTATTACTATTCTTTTGTTTTTTGTTTTACCTCTCCAAGTACGAAGAAAATCCAGAAAATTATGAGCTTATGTACCAGCATCTAACGAGAAAGACAAATTTACTGGGATGAATTTTCCTCATGATGGTTAGATGGACATCAAATTTAATGTTAAAAATAAAATTTGAGTTCACTCCATTGCAACCCCCGACTAGTGACATTGCGATGCAGAGGCTGCGTGTGCCAGGGAGATGCCAAGATAAATGACACTAGTTTCAAGAGATCTAGTCATTTATGGAAAGTCTCCTGGAACATGTTGAATGCTACATAGAGGTACTTTCAAAAGACTATAAGTGAGGTGATATCATAGTTAGGAAATATAAGAAATCCAATGTCAACACAAGATGCAATCGAGGTACTCAACCACCAAAAGTGATGATCTGCTAGAGGATCACAACATGATTGACGATGCAATAAGGTCAGAGAAGTGGGCACTATAGTTAAGGAATCAGAGAATCTCCCATTACATTGCGTATCAGAATTGCTGAGTTTTTCCATCAAGCTCAAGTACGCATATGAACACATGTGTGTAAATAATACATATGTTTTGTATGTAAATCAATGTCCTCCAAACATAATGTGACTAAAGTAACATGTTAGATAACCAAACTAGAACAATTCATGATTTTATGATGGATGGCTTTTGAGAAATATTCTCATCAACATGGGAGTAGAGGTAAATGTTCTTACCTTAGATGCTTGACATCAAATGGGAAGGCTCGTGTTGCAACCATCTTCGAATGTGTTTGTATATGGAAAACAAGACTAAAGCAATGCCCGTTGGAGTCCTAAAGGATGCAGTTATCAGGGGCATGAGGGTAAGGAAGACCCATGATACAATAGATACTTTGAAATCATGATGATTGAATCACCAATGTTTGAAGATCAACTGTGCTCTAGTGTTAGTCTAATGTGCACCCATTGAGAGGTTACAATAACAATTCCTAGGGGGTGGGGTGTAACAAAAGGTCATGATCACAAATGAGAATAGCCATGTAGACAAGGGTGATTTTCTCATTGTCAATGAATGTTGAAATGAACACCCTATACAGTGTAAATGTGTAGATAGAATTCCTTGAAAAGAAGTCTAGGGGACTCAAATTACATCAGTAGATCATGAGATAACATAAATCCACAGAGGGAGTCATCCAGTTCGAGGATGCTCAATCCTTGAGCGATACCACTAGTATAGCATGTGAAAATTGGGTGCATAGGACTTATGAGTTGATAGGGAGCTAGTTGAGAGGATATGTAACAAGGGTAATAAAGGCACACTCAGTCAAGCACCTAGGAGGAAATAAATTTCCAAGTTACTCTGGAGGAGCATATCCTAAAATTTTCTTGAGGATAGGAGGGGAGCCATGGTATTTATAGTGGAAAAAATTTTGTAGGAGTAGAAGGAGATGAAGGCGCAAACTATATATATATAATCATCAAAACATGCATTGCATCTAGTGTGATAAAAAATACGGAGAACCTCCTAGAGTGACACCAAGTGAGGATCAAATGAACCTATAAGAGGTCTCCAGGATGAAATGCGCCCAAGGTCATGTAAGACTAGTTTAATTGTGTAATCAGACTACTTCATTTCATATCTAGGACATGTGATCAAGGACTAGATGAGAAGCGATCAGAATTATTACCTCCTTTGGTAGGGAACTAGACTCATAATAGGAAATTCCATCTTACAATGAGCATGTGCGAGTGTATGCAACATGGTAATGTCAGAGATGCATAAGGATCTAATAGGTATATTGGCAGTAGTTAGCTTGAGCCGATGTCATTCAAGCTTTTGAATATAAGAGTCACTCAGATGCAATATAGTGGATAAGGCGTTGTAAGTAATCAAGCGCCTTAAAATGAGAGATAGTGCTATGGAAGAGGATAGGCTATTGGAATGAACTTGTTACTAGATAACTAAGAGATCCTTACTTAGAGCACATGCCTCAATTGAAGAGGAATCAAATCAGAAAACCACAAAGTGAGCACGCGTGCATGGAAATAGTAAACAAGGAAAACTGGATCATGTAAGAGGTAGAGATAGATATCCCCAAACTTTTTATGCTAATCATTCAAAAGGTAATTTTTTTTATATCCATAGAGAGAACAATGATCTAAGCACGCGCATACAAATCTATGGATCGATAATTGATTAACCAATAAGGTTCAACATTGGTATGAATATGCTAGAACCTAAGGAAGCTATCACTAGCCATACTCTAGTGTCAGAAAAGGAAGTTTCAAAGGTCACCGATCTGTTGCATGAGTTCCAAGAGAGGATACATTAATGGATTACCAAAAAATAAAAATGGCGTCCACCGTATGATAATTAGGAGATCCATGAAGATCAATGTTGTAGCAATGGTGATGCACCTAATGTCATGTGATCGAGGCCTTATCAATTGTGTGTAGGTTTGTGCATATGAGGTGGTATCTCGAAGAGATCAGATAACATGATAACATCAAGGAGATCATTGTAGGAACATGACCAAGCTTAAGATAAATATTTTTAGGATGGCCACGACATTGATGATAGTCATCAATATGTGATGGAAGGATTAGAATCTATGTTGACTATAGTGAGGTGCATCTGTTATCAGCCTTAAGTGGTGGAGGAATAAATCCTAAGGTTACACACAACCCCCTTCACTGAAGAAAATTTTGAGGGAGTAGCCGGGTGCGAAGTCTACTCTTTCACGGATGGGTTCTTAGGGTATCACCAAATCCATATTGCAAAGGAAGACTAGAATGGGGAGGTTTTACCTACACGGTTATGCCTTTTGGATTGAATAATGCACTTGTTGTGTTCTCGCATATCATGGTACAAGCACTTCAGAACTTCATCCATAAATTTCTCCAAGTTTACTTGGATGACTGGACTATGTATGGATTTTTGAAAGACCATTGTGACAATTTAAGGCTAATGTTTGAGAGATGTTGGCAACAAAGGATATCCCTCAATATTAAGAAATGTGTCTTTGCTACTCCCTTTGGGACCTTGTTAGGACACATTATATGCAAAGAAGGTTTTCTAGTACATCTCACTAAAGTTGCAATTATTATAGGATTAGGGGGAGCCTACTAATCAAAGCATAGCACATGGATTCCTTAGGCATACAAGGTATTACAGGAAGTTCATAAAGGTGTATTCCAAGATTTCCGTGTCGTTGGAGGAATTGTTAAAACACAAGAGTTCCTTTCATTGGGGTGAGGCGCAATAGAAGGCATTTGAAACGTTGAAGGATAGGCTTGTCGTGGCGCCCATATTATGTTTTAATTCTTGGGATAAGCATTTCCATGTGCATGTTGATGCCTCAGGGACAGCTATGGGAGTAGTACTAGCACAACCTGGTGAGGGAATTGTTGATCATACCTTGTGTTTTGTAAGTAAAAAATCAACACCAGCCGAACAAAATTACACAACTACTGAGTGCAAAGCATTTTCTATGATCTATACACTCCACAAGTTCAGGAAGTATCTGTTGGAAACACCATTCATATTCTACATTGACCACGTGGCATTGAAATACTTAGTCAAAAACCCGTTCTGCAAGGGCACATATGTCGTCGGGTCCTGTTATTTCAATATTTTTAGTTCACAGTGGTTGTAAAACCAAGAAAGAGAAATTCAAGAATTGACCACTTATCAAGGATTGACTCGGGGGAGGACATGCAAAGAATTGAGGATACCATGCCTGACACACAACTATTTAGGTTGTGTCGTGTGCCCTCAAACTTGGAAGATATCACAATAGTCTTAAAAATAGGTGTGGCACCGGAAGGGATGAAGGTTCTGGACAGAAAGCAATTAGCAATACGTGCCACACCTTATATGTTGATTAGTGGAGACCTGTATAAGTTCGGTTGGGATGAGGTTATGTGCCGATGCTTATTGGAGCATGAATGTGTGGCAATCATGGAGGAATTGCATGGTGGGATTGTAGGAGGACACTATGCAGGAAATGCTACTGCACAAAAGATTTAATTAGCAGGGCTTTGGTGGGAAACCATCTACAAGGATTGTATTGAGTTTTGAAAGGCCTGTGACCATTGCAAGCAACTTGGAAAACTTGGAAAGAGAGATGAAATGCCTTTGCGACTAATAGCCAATGCTAAACCATTTGAAAAATGGGAAATCGACTTTGTAGGACCAATTATGTGAAAGTCGATTACTTGTTCACGATATATCATCACTTGTACACTGATTAATTGACATGGAGGGTAGAGGCAGTGCCTATGAAGGATTGCACCGCAATGGCAACTACTAGATTTTTGTGGGAAAACATAATCAATAGGTATGGTTTCCCTTTAAGTTTAACAAGTGATAGAGGTACACACTTTCTCAAAGAAATAGTCAGGATTCTGTTAGCATAATTTATGGTGGCCCATCACAAGACTACCCCCTATCACCCTCAAGCAAATGGAACTGCTGAAGCATTTAACAAGATACTAAGTCACACGTTAACTAAGATCTATGACATTGGAAGACATGATTGGGATGAAAAAGTATCAACCGTTCTATGGGCATATAGGAAAAACTACAAAAGGTTGAACAAAGCCACACCGTTTCAATTGGTGTTTGGTGCAGAGGCTGTTTTACCAGTGGAATTCATGTTATTATCGATGCGTATAATGCACACAGGAGGGGTAGCTAATGAAAAAACACTTGAAGAAAGAATTGATAAGTTGATGCAGTTAGACAAAATGTGAGCACTTGCTAGATGGAGTTAGAAGACAGAAAAAGCAAGAAAAAAGGCATGGCATGATCATTATATCAAGAAAAAAATGTTTGAGGTTGGGAAAGTGGTTTTGTTAAATGAGTCCAAGTATTTGCGCCATCCTGGGAAGTTGAAAGTCCATTGGTTGGGACCTTACATCATCTCATACATTATTGATTCAGGTGCTTGCCAGTTACAAGCACTGGATGGGACAAGGTTACCAAGTCACTTCAATGGGAGTAGGCTGAAGCCCTACTATAAATAAGTCTTCTTGGTGTTTATAATAAGGTAATATTGCCAATTATCTTAGAATTTTCTTTGGCTTTTCTTTTCTTGTGTTTTCCTTTCCCGTTGTTTGTTCCTTTGTTTTTGTTTTGTTTTTGCACCTTTTGTGTCTGTAACCACATTATTTTTCCAAAGTTGTGTATACGTAGAGGACCGCATATCTATTTTTTTGTGGGTTGGAGTGATAGAAATTTTGAGCTAGCAGCAAAAGTTGCGGTGAATGGCCTAGTTGAAGGATAAAAAGTGCGTAAGGTTAAGAAGCACGTAGAAGAGAGATGGATGAGAATGGTTGGTGTCAAAAAGGCTTTGCAGAAACCACGTATAGAAAGGATGGAGAGGGCAAGAACAACATGAGGTAGGAGAGGGAAAAAATTGGGTAAAGGACAGAAGAAATACCTTTGGCCTAGTAGATGCATGCGTAAGATTCTTCGGTCGGATTATATTTTTACGTGCCATAAGGTTCTAAAGGGCTTTTTCGCATAGGATGTGGTGTGTGGGTAAGGGTGCTTAAACTCGGCTTAGTCAAAAAATCCACATTTAATGTTAAAGTACGTTGGTAGGTGGTACAACATTTAATGTTGGAAAGAAGAAAAAAATATAATATAAGGTTAGGTGAGTCATTTGTTACCTTGCGATTACGAAGTGAAAGAAGATCTTGCAAACTACAACATCCAGAGAGAAATTTGTACGAAGAAAGGAGAATCCAAGAAATTTGAGTGTGCATCTAGAATAGATCTACGAACCAGAAGAAAGGAGTACACAGGCATGAGGAATGTTGTGTGAAGAGTGTCATCTTGTGGAAGGATTTCTTGATTAGGGTTTGGAAGCTAGGGCACAGAGAAAGAAGGATTCATTTCAGGATTTGAAGCTTTGGAGTGAGCTTTGGGATTGAATAGAGTAGCAGATTAGAGAAAGAGGAAGGAGTATTTAAGATCAATCCAATTAGAAAATATGGCACCCAAGAAACCAACCATTTCACTGAAGAAAACAAAGGGAAAGGGTAAGGGAAAGAAAATCACTTCCGTCACGAGCATCAATGAAGAATGGTACGTAGAAATACAGTACCCAGATGGGGTATTGCTAGGAAAAGAGTGGGAGTCACATGTATGAAAGATGGCCGTAAGCAATTATAACCATCACATGAGCACAATGAAGAAGGAAATGGTGTTGGAGTTGGTCCGACCAACCAACAATAGGACGCCAGACGAAATTCCCATTTACAACGATGAGGTGAAGGTAAAATTAGAGAAGGATACTTTATTGCAACTATATGAGCTGCCATACTTTGGCAAGCCTGAGCACCTTTATTAGTGGTTGATGTCGCACATACTTAAGGATCATTTTTATTTTTTAGGGCGCAAGATGTGCATCAAACTAAAACTAATATCCAAGTTCACAGGACTCATTTGTGAAGGAGATAACATTGATGATGATCTGAGTGATAAGGAGGCTATCAAGGAGATTGTAGCTGCATATGACTACAAGAAGAGGTTGCAATACTTTGACATCACCAAGATACCAGACCCATTTATGTGGATGGCCACATGTTTGGTCACTAAGCTCAATGACCAGGAATGATGGACACAAGTAAACAAGGCATGGATACATGTATGCCTTAATATATCACAAAGAACCATTTATAACTTCTTCACTTTCATCATAGATGAGATTTTAAGCAACCTGCAGGAGGAAGAGAAGATACTCTTTGGTAACATCCTCCTCGCCATTATATTGTCAGAGATTGGAGTGCCCAATGGGCCATTAAATTTTGTTTGGGAATATCTAGAAGAGGATCCCTCACCTGTCAAAAGGTTTGTGAAATATACTTGTGAAACCATGACGACCGCTCGCAAGGCGTGCCTAGATAAGTGATATAAGAAAATGCGTGATGCATTTGGGGCTGAGTGGAGGGTTCCAGAGTAGTTACACATCCTCGTGAATGGAAATTCAGAATTTATAGTGTACGAACACTTCTGCATTGGTAGATTTATATTGACAGATTGTAATGCCCCATCCCTCATTCTTCTTTTTCTTCTTCGATAACCGTGTTGCCAAGCGTTTAACGTTGTTGTGCTCCTGTTGATCCTTGCTGGCTTCACCTTTTCGATTACCCTGTTAAGGAAAAATCTCTTTCTTGAATTCGATAGGTGGCTTGAAGGATGACTTGATGTTGTTGGGGCGTGACCAACTAGAGGGAACACCTGCATAATAATAATAATTCTTTTGAATTGTCGATTTTTGCTATTATTGTCTTGGTCAAGCTTAAATGTTGGTCCTTGTTAATACGATTAATTATTATTATTATTATTGCTAGCTGTAAAATCAAAATAATAAATAAATAAATAAATAATAAAAATAATGTTAATAATAATATTATGATTTAAATGGTTGATTTTTGATCATTTGTTTCAATGTCAAATTTTATTTCTATTATTTGGGTTTACCTTTAAGCTACTTCTTTTATTTTATTATTAAGTTTTAGGGTTTTTTATGTTTTCTTTAGTTTAAACAAACAACAAAATAAATAAATAAAATAAAGGGATTAAATTTTTAAAAATCCCGTGATTTGTTTTGGGACGGTTTAGGGCAAGAGGGCTCGGGCTCCATTGTTATCTTTTTGGTTTTTTTTTCATCCTTTGGTTTTGCTGTTGGAGGAGAGTAGCCACCGCTAGGGGAAGGAGGGCTCTGAACCAGTCTTTGGCGCACCCACCAAGCTGCTGGAGGAAAACATGTCATCTCATGGAATGCCTTGGGCACGGCCTGTGCCAGTATTCTCCCAACCTATGTCAAAAAACACACCCCATACCTATGTGGACAGCTGTCAAAGCGTAAAAGATAGAAGCTTCCTCCCAACCTGCGCCAAAATGGGGATGTGTGAGTCTGAAGCCATGCCAAAATGGAAGCTTTGGAATAGGGTATGAACAATAGGATCTAGTTTTTTGTAAGATTTTGTTCTTGCAAGTGTCACAACTGATATGCGTGAAAAATGTGTAAATAAACACAAGGCATGTGAGCTATTTAACTAAAACCTCTGATAAAAAAGTTCATCTACTGGAAAGAAACATGTTATTATAGACTGAATACATGCAGTTTTGCACTTGTTGAATGGATTGGTAGAAAAGTATGAAAAATGTATTTGGTAGCATATGACATGGCACGTGAACTGTTTGTCTTCACGCCTGAGAGAGAGAAAAGAAACAAGGTGGACCTCCATCAAAGCGTTGAGGATAAAAATAAAAAGAAATTATGTCTGATATGGAAGTAAAATGAAGGCATTGATAGGTTTTTAATTAAAACTGGAGCCCTTTAGAGTAGTTATCATACAACCCGAGCAGGGTTTCTATGATTTGTTTGTTAAAATGCCTCAAAGAGAATTACAGGCTTTGTCTCATAGGAATGATTGATTGTAAACACAAAGTGGATCATGTCAATAACTCCTTGGGGTCATTGTTGTTTGCAAAAGCATTGCGTTTTGGTTATGGGGATACCCCCAAAGTTGAGGTGTGGAGCTTTGGAACAGTTTTAGACTACTTGGCAAGCATATTGGGCAGCGGATTTTTTTTTCAAATTACGAAGTGGGTGAACAGGAAGATAAGTACTACAGTTGTGGATATAAACCTAATGCTCATGAATTGTTTGACGAAAATCCTTTTTGAATGGAATGGTCTCGACGATAGATCACGAGTGTTAAACCACTTGAAGCCCCCTTATACCCATTTCGCTCATCATTTCTAGGCATGGTTCATCTTCCCTTACCTCTCATAATTCTCATGTTTTAGTTCTCTTTTGCAACTTAATAGAATTTTAAAATATTAGGATTTTAATACCGTTAAATGTTTATATCAACTCATTGCTAAAACAATGAAATGTCGTGTCGAAAACTCATGAAGTCAAAATAACTCGTTTGCATTAAAACATGAACTTCCACCCTCATTCTGAGGTGATTTAGAAAACTTCCTACCCAACTGGATCACTTCAATATTTTTTTATCGACAAGACGAAATTGACTTCCCAGTAATAATGTTGACCTCCTCCTTGTTTAAATAGTTAATTTTTGCATTTTTTTAGAGACTCATTAAGTACCCTTCATAACTCTGAAAATGAGATGTTAAGCTTCGATTGTGTACCTTGGTATGCGAGGAGTCACCTTGACCTTTGGATTGACCTTGAATGAACATATGAGATCTTTTTGACGCTCTTATAGGAGCCTTGTTACACTGTTTTATAGTAATAGAAAGTTGTTAAATCTAGAAAGTTGGCTTTCGTTTTGAACTGCCATTTGAAATCTGGATAGAGAAATTATTTCCCGTCTTCGTAAACCTCTAGTGTTCTATACTAGAAAATTGCATGGAACATTCCATTTAGGGAAAAACAATTTTCTGGATAGTTTGGCAAAGCCATTTTGTAGGCCTCCAGTCATAGTTTGACGAGGTCAAACTAGACCAATTTCGACTTTTCACTCCATAAAACTTGTCGCCGTTTGAAAATTGTTTTCTAGTTCTCAGTCCCGTCGACTCTGATGAATTCTCCTTATATAGGGGAACTTGTAGGAAGTGTCTCGTTGCATGCTCATCCATCGAACGTTAGTTATGGACGTGGTTTTCTGAGCCCTCGAGCTAACTTTTGTTCATTTGCAACTGGGTCAGCTACAACCAGTAGCCCTAGAAAACTAGCCGCCAAACGCAAACTGTTCACTTTTTCCCAATTCCGTCAGTTGCTATGAACTCTTGGTATATTTGGGGACACATAGAAATTTAATCATGGTGTTGCATTCTCATCGGAAGATAACTTTTGGAAGTGGTTTCTTAGCCTCTCGAGCCCATTTGAGCGTTTTTGTAGCTAGTAAGAAAAGGTAAAAATAGAAAGTTGTGGGACCCTCGTCAGGTTGTCAAACCACCGTGAAAACTTTTGACACATGAAAATAACTGTTTAAAAAACTATAGTGTAACTTGTTTTGTGCATTAGAACTTTTGGAAAAACATGGTGTTTTCTCTCTCTTCCCTTCTCTTTCTCTCTCTTGGGTTACAAAATGAAATAAAATGAAATGTAATGAATACATGTCTCTAAACCTTTTTTATTTTGATTGTAAATTGTAATTATTATCATATGTAAATGGGAAACTGAAAAATGATAATTATGTTAGGTTAGGGTGGATGCCATGCCAGTGAATTATCATTGATATCATGCTCACGTGGTTTTTTAGGATGAAAGAATGATGACGAAAAGGCGAAGTGTAATTCATTTAGTATCATTGTAATTTATATAGTTCATTGTTAAATGAATAGATGTATAATGTGTTTCCTATGTTACAAAAGGTTGTATTTGATAATTTGTTGCTATGTATGAGATGATGGTTTTCAAGGACATCTAGGAAATGTGCATTTAATCTTAGGTTCAATTTTGATTCATAGTACACATGGTAAAAAGGTTTGATATTTATATAAAGTAAATGAATTTGAAGTAATATCTTGTAGTGCATATTCAGTATTCAATAAATGATTAATGAGTCATCTTGTGCTTTCATACTTGGTAAATGTAATAAAGAGATTTAGAATGAAACACTCTACCCTTGTCCAATATCGGAGTATAACTTGTTTTTCATGTGTGATACTCCTTACCATAGATGACATTGAAAACCGTAGGATGAACTTAATCTCTGCACTCGATGGAACCTCCTAGTTTCAGTAAACAAGAACCTGAGAATGGGCTTATCATCTTAGTCAGTATGTTTAGTGACATTACCTTAAACATGTCTGTTATGAGCAACATAGTCAAACTTTTCTTGGAGGGTGTAGAGCTAACTCCTCCTTCGTATCCTTTTGGACTACCTTGTCTTCCGAAGATAGATTTAAAATTAAAGTTCTTCATCGAATGAAAACCCTGTTGGATCTAGACGACATAGATGGAGGTTGTGACTTAGTTGCTCTAGGTCTTAAACTATTGTTAATGAACTCCTCAGCTCCGCTCAGCTAAATGTGTTACCTTGGTATTCTCTCAACATAACACCTTGGTCCCTTCTGGAAGGTGGTTTAGCATAAATTATGTCCTCTCGCTTAAACCTCATATATAGGTTGAGGGGTAGACCCTTAGATGAAGTTGGAATTAACTCTAAACCTTAGTTGATTTAGATGTTAATGTAGGGTTTGCGTGTAGCTTCAAGTATCCTAATCATTGTATGTCTTCAAGAGGTTAGGAAAACCATTTCGTAACTCCTTTTACAAGACAATGCTAAAAATAAGACCATAATGTGACGTAGAAAATAAAGCTATATAAGAGTAAAAATGAGAATTGAGGTTAGGAATACTGCCACTCTTGGAGACCTTATAACTCATTTAAATATCTTTATGTGTTTCAAAGAATATGTATTGCATTGTTGTGATCAAACTATGAGAAATCCAAAGATACATAAATATAAAATGAAGTCATTAAAGTATTGCACTTAGAATAACTATGGTAGTGAAATAACTAACCCGTGATCGAGGTATGTTTTCGGTAAAAAGCTATCTCGCATATAAATCTCCATTAAATCCTAATATCGCTATATGGACACCAAGTCACATCCACTTGAGTTGTAAGAGTAAAAAGGTAGACAATGAATATATGTTTGAGAAGAATATTTTTAACATAAGAACAAGATAATTAAGTATTTTATATGCATTCGAATTATGCCAATTAAGTATGCAAGTTATGGATTTTTTGTAAAGAATAAGAATCCAACTTAAAATGGTCGAACTACAAATTAAATGTGGAATGAACTTAAAGTTTCTGTAGATGGACAAACAAGGAATTTATGCTTGCACAATAATGTTCTTGGAATGTTAATCGTAACTAAAATACAATTAAAGAAATGATGTGTTGTGGGTTCACCATTCCTTGAGTCTTCTTTTGTGGTTAGGGCATTGGCTAGTATTTTTTCATTGGGAAAAGTGTGGCATCGACATGCCTATGTTGTTTTCATGTGTCTATGTGAGTCGATGACTTATGTGAATTTTCGTATGCGAGTTGAGTTTCTGTACTTGGAGCCCTTACTGTGTTGTGTGTAGTGAGCAATGTAAGTTCAAAAAAAAAATTATCCTGGTATTTTACTGTTGTATTTGGGTGTGTAAAATGTGGGCACTACATATGGTATCCGAGCGGAGGTTCATGCTCTCAAACCTCTGGGATGGATTGGAGTTGTGATGATTCTACATGATGGTGGTGGATAGTGGAAGAGTAATGTGATATAGGCGTGATGTGATGGATAGTGGAAGAGTAATGTGATATATGCGTGATGTGAACTATGTCGTAATTGTGAAATTGTGAACGCACATGTTGTGCATGTCACTTAGTGTGTATTTGTTATCATATTGATGTGCTAGTGATGAGAGTATTCACTCTCTATGTGGTTGATTCAATGAGGAATCCGTGTGTGATGTACCGCCTTGTTGTTGTGAATGGAATGTTATTGTGGATTACAGAGGGTTAAAACATTTTGGATTTATGTGATGTGAAGGTGTATTGATGTATTGCATGACAAAATTGATGTAAATTGAATCATCATTTATTCGTGATGTCATCACTGTATTGTGATTAGTTGTGTGCATCGTCGTGTTGTATTTCAATTGACTATATGTTGTAAGGTTAGACATTGTTTTCCTCATACGTATAATTCATGTAATATGTGATGGTTCATGTCGTGATTTAGGGGCATATGGTGAGTATGATCCCTAGTGTACAGTGATTGCACTTTGGGTGCAGGATGTGGTAATGTGATGTATCGTAACCCGTGAAAGTAATGATTGTGTTATACCCCACGGTATAAATACCATGCGTAAGACATTATGGTTAATGTGCATGAATCACCATTGTGTTAGTGATGTAGTTATGTGTATGTTGTGAACCTTACACTAGATGACCCTAAGGGGATAAACTGTCAAGAGTGTATGTGTGGAGAGAGGAGGCATGCACCAGGTTTTCATAATCTTAAGCTGAGTACGAGTGAGGAAGTGGAGTCTTATATAGACTGAAAACCCACTTCTATCTCTTTAGTATACTTCGAGCTTGCTCAGTATATTGTGGGTGCGCACCACCTTAGGCTCAACTTATGCAACTAGAGTTCCCTACTCTTTCGTATTGGATTGTTCATTGAATAATCCTATGTGATTTTGACTATGCTGATCCTTGTGAGAGTATGGAGTAATGATTCAGGTAGAGATGATGACAGTTACATTATTCGATATACTCATTTCTGGTTAGATGTATATTTTTACGAGATGAGGCTCGATGTCCGAGTGCCAACAACTCGATGAGTACCCATTTGGTGGTGGTATGAGGCCACATAGTGATTGTAATGTGTTATTTTCTCATTACGTATTTTATTCATAAATTAATCTTTATCTCTTTTAGCTAGAACAAGTTGTTTTTCTTGATTAACATGTTCTTATATTTTGGGCATTTATTTATTTGTTGCATTAACATTTGGATTTTTCACTAACCATGGCTAATTAGCCATTTTTGTTTTCTTAGTTTTAAAACTTTCTTGTCATATTTAAAAGTTTTGTAGCTAGCCCAAGGCTTTTGATTTTGCCACTTGACATTTGAATGGATTGTTATGTTGGTTCTAATGTCGTAATGTGTTGGAATAGGGTCATGGGATTAACCATGGAGTGGTTGAACCTATGGACCCACTTCGTTGTATGGGGGTACGCCCCAAGGAGTTACTGATAACTAGCAGATTGTTCAACCATGATTTATTATGTCACTTGGGTGGGGGGTGATGGGGCTCTATGTGCCCAGGGCCATAGGGTGACCTGGCCTCACTAAAAAGGAGAAATGAGATGAGCCTCTATGGTTGAGTGACCTGTTATTCTGATGGCACTCTATGGTTGAGTGACCTATTATTCTTATGGCACTCTATGGTTGAGTGACCCGACTTGGTTTTGGCACTATGATTATTTCTCCTTGGGAGGTATATGGAGTTATTTGGTGACGGCTTAGGAGGTATATGGAGTGGCTTTATGATGCATCATGAGACATATGGAGTTATTTCTTGATATTTTGAGATGTGTGGAGCTGGTATAGTGAGTTATGTGTACCCTTGTGAGTCTTTTGACACCTTGTTATGTTTGAGGCTTAACTCTTCCCTTGGTTGGTATGGACTATCAGATATTGTCTTGGCACTATGTTGGTATTGTCATGGATTATTTTGGGTCATGTGATACCCGTTGTATATGTATCAAAGTGATGACCCGGTTTGTCAATCATATTTGTGTACTAGATCTATGTCTAGGACATAATTGTCAGAAATTATTTTCTATGTGGTCTACTTGTTGTCATTCCATGGAGGAATTAAAAGATGTTGTGATATGATACAGTCATGAAAGTAGGTAGCAAGATGTCTCATGGGTTGCGTGTGTTGTGTTAAGTTTTGTGTGACATCTTGATGTTAGTTACTGTTGGGCACCCACAAACATAAGGAAATTGAGAATTTCTAAGTAATGAATATTATAATCCTGAGATACGAAGTATTATAAAGGAAAACATAAACAAAGTAACATGGTAAAATGGAACTACTAATCTTCACAGAACCTTGAAAGTTACAAATTTATACCTGATGTTCCTAGGGCCACCCTGTGACCGTGATTTTGTGTCTGAAATCTTAACCGTAGAGCATACCTTTGCCATTCCTTGAGTCTTATTTTGTGGTTGGGGCATTGGCTAGTATTCATTCATCGGGAAAAGTGTGGCATCGACATACCTATGTTGTTTTCATGTGCCTATGTGAGTCAATGACTTATGTGAATTGTCGTATGTGAGTCGATTTTTTGTACTTGGAGCCCTTGCCGTGGTGTGTGTAGTGAGCAATGTAAGTCAAAAAAAATTATCCTAGTATTTTAGTGTTGTATTTTGGTGTGTAAAATGTGGGCACTACACAAATGGGAATATGATTTCTTGGTGCAAGCTACCCTTCTCCTTCACTGCACAATACTTCCAAGCCAGAGTTAATCAGTTCAAAGAAGCTAAGAGACTAAGGTTCAAACTTAGTGAGGTAGATATAGACCAATGCGAGCTATGCTAGAATCTTGCCCACCCAAATAAGCATGCGTAAATGGAGAGATATGTCTCCCATGAGATATAAACGATGAAGTCTTTAACATTGCCGATCGCAGGAAGGACCGCAGAAAGGGTGTATATGTGCATAAGACCAAAATTTGAAGAAGGCATTTACTTGGAGAATGATGTCTCCATCCCTGAAGACCCTATAGGAAGTAAGAAGGCCGCACCTAGAAAGAGATAAAGGGAAGAAGTGCAGAAGGCACCAAGTGTTCAAACCACAGAAACAGTGAGTGTGCTAGAGGAAAGCACTAAGCCTAGTAGTTACGCTTGGAGGAATAAATCTCCTTTCAAGATTAAGATCCCAGAAGAAGATGCATCGGAGAACAAAGAGCCCCTCACCCATGAGGAATCGCCAATGAATACATCACCTATCAAAGAGAAGGAAAAGGAGGAATCTCCTGTACTGGAATCCCCAATAAGGAAGAAGCAGAAGGTGACTGATGAGGCATATTTAGAAGAGAGAGAATCTATATGCCTACATCAATGACAAGGATGATGATGATGAGCCAAAGGGAGGTGAAGACCGTCAATTCTATGAGATACATGATTCTGAGGAAGAAGGGAATGATGAGTATAATGAAGACGATGAGGAGAAAGAGGACAAAGAAGAAACTGAGGCCCAAGGAAAGGGGCTAGGAGGGGAAGAAAATATAAAGTATCAAAGGACCCTAAGCCTAACGAAGGAACAGATAGATGAGGCTACAGAAAAAGAAGTTGAAGAAATCATCAAGGACATGGTAGAACAAGAGGTTGAACGCAGCACAAATGTTGTGTTAAAGGAAGCTGAGGAGGAAAGCATAGGAAAATAATATGGTAGCATAGGGGGAGATCCCAGCTTGGCTATAAGCTTTCAAAAAGCCATACACACAGGGAGAAAGAGCACAAAAGAATCAAAATTTCAAGGAATGAGCTACATCGATAATCTAAACAAGGTGTTGCATACACGTTTCCAGAGCACTATATCAATGGAACAAATCTTAGTCATGGCTTCATTTGATGAGGAAGGTGCATACCCTTGGAAAATTAAAATTCTATCATGGGAATTTGAGTCCCACATTGATGAGCCCAAGTTTGAGGTAATTTGAGGAGAATTGATGAAAGTTTTTAAAAAAGGGGATAAACCCCTTAGTAAATGCTCAACAATTATCGGATGAGAAAATTTGCAACGCACTCAACAAAGTTTCAATTAATCTTGAAGGCAGGCTCTTCGAAAAAAATGACAGGGTGAAGTCCTTAGAGGAAGAATTGAAGAAAAGGGAGGAAGAGATCCTTGAGAAAAGCAAGGACCTAAAGTAGGAGGAACTAATCAGAGCTCAGTTAAGGCATGAGTTAAAGGAGGAGAAGGAAAGAGTGTGTGAGGCATACAAGAAGATAAAGATGATCACATATGCCATTGTCTTAAAGCATCCAAACTTAACATCACCCGCGCAAAAGTATGGATCATCCTTGCAATTCCTAGAGGACTTAACCTGCATACTCACTATGGAGAGGTGAACACTTTCCTTAGAATCTGCAGAAGAGGCGTTGACATGCAAAGAAAAATAAAATAAGATGAAGGTTGTGGAAATTATTTCTCAGTACAATAAGATCCTCACCGATGTAAAAGCCTCTGCACAAGTTTTTAAGGCCACCTATGATAATTTCGTGGATAGGGATGGAGTGGAAAGTATCTTGGTTACCACCCATGAAGAGGAACTCAAGGAGTTCTAGGAAAATAACAAGGGGAATACGACTGAGCGAGACAAAATCCTAGCCAAATTAGAAAAGAAATCAAAGGCCATTAAGACCTTACGGGGCTCAATCAAGAACCAGCTAAAGGAAATTTACCCCAAAATCACTTGGAGGATGAACATACTTGAGGATTTGGGCAAGAAACTGGAGTAGATTGTGGAGAAAATGAGCACTAAAGGGGAGGAACTGAGTTTTGAAGAAGTGAGCGCCCTGGTGGGTGACCTTTTGCAACAATCTCAGAACGATTTTGACACTTGGGGAAAGATAGAAGTAGAATTAGGGAAGGATTTCCCTCTCCTCCAGAAATAAATTTCCCCATTCTTTCATTATTTTCCCCATTTCTTCATTTGTTTATTCTTCGAAACTAGCTATTTTAAAGGATTCAACATTATTTATATCTTTATTGAAGAGTGTTTCTGAGGATAGAGAACAGGCACAGTGTGGGGTGATGTTGGGCCCCAAAATATCAGTTAAGTACAAAAAGGCATGTGGTCATGTGAGACCTAGTTGAAGAAGGGCGCGCGAGTTGAAGGTGTGCAAGGAAGGGTTATGGAAGGTTTTTGAAGAACACAAGGCCCGTGCGCTAAGGAAAAATAAGTTTTGTACTTAGCCACATTCGGCATCCCAGGCAACACATGAGAAAAACATGACCCTTGTGGATAAGGTGCCAGCTTGGTGATTATGGGATTAAAAAGGGAATATTCTAGGCATGTGATGGAAGGTTATAGAATACATCATTGGAATAGGTGGAGATCTCAGATTTGAGAAGGCATGTTCCCATGGAGGACCACTTCAACACTTGGTGACCGATCTATAACTTCTGAAAGGCATGTCGGTGGGTGACGAGGTTATAAATACAAGCGCCCGATAAGAGGAAAAGGGGAAATTGTATAGAGATAATGTGTGGAGAGTGCAGAGGAGGGAGAAAAAGAGAGGTGAATCCCTACAGAAACTGAATGGAGGATGTTATGGGTTAGGGATTAAAATAACTCTGTAAGCAATGACACGTTTAGAGAGATGGGTTTGCATTCATTTTGTTTATGTAATATGATGAGAAAAATATAGCTCTGATGCATGAATTTTCTCTACACAGTTAGATGAGGATCTATCATGACCTCAAGGGATTGTAATGTGGTTATTGAATCTACCAATATGAATACGATTCTCTATTATAAATCATCCATGAGTTTGGAACTATACTACTTATGTATTTCCTTTCTGAATGAACCATTTCCTTATGTTGTTTGTTATTTCTCTTTTCTGGATGCAATAAGGTAACAACTCGTTCTAGAATATGGCATGGTTATTTCTGGTAATTTCATTTTAATATCTATCATAAGATGGTGGAATATCATAAGAATCACATAAAGGAGGGACTCGGCGCCTACACGTGCCTTGGGCGAGTGCCCAGTGCCCACTGGGTGATAGGCCGGCGTGCATGGGATTATACTATTCATCTAAGGGTATAAAATATGACTACAGTAACCCTTCATATGGAGAAATAATAGATGTCCTCATGGACTCTACTCATTAGCCATTGGTATAAGGGTTCATATTTCCTAAAATACAGGAGCTCGTACAACTTATAAACTCCTACTTGCTTCATTAATTTCTCCCCAGCATCGTCATACCCTGGCATATCCTCCACCGTGCACTTGTTGGTCTTCTTATTTAGCAACACATCCAACTCTCCCTTGTTGTCAGAGGTATGGTGGTTTTAGTCACTTATCTTGCACCTGTGAATGTGGGAATCCCACTTTTGTTCGATTATTACTCCTTCTGGGTATTGCATCTCTGAAAAATTACTCTCGAGAGGAATCTCAACTTCATCTTCTACCTTCTTCTTTACTTTCATGCCTGTTGTAGGTGCTTTCTTTGGTGCCATAGTAAAAATCCCTCCTTTTTGTTGTTTGTAATGAGAAAAATCAAACCCTATCTCAAATATTCATGCCCTAGCTTGAAACCATGTACCCTAGTTCCTTCTCAAAACTTCTACTTCATTCAAACCCTTCACCAATGGGGACATAAGCCTCTTCTACACAATAGTCTGCTCTCCACGTTTGGTTTCATAACACTCCGCTCCTCAACATGATTCTCTCAGCTTGGTCGTACTTAGCTCACTCAAATACTTGTGATCGCAAATGTAAAAATGAACCCACATCATGTCCTTATATAGATTTTCAAAAATTTAGTGCATTTATTTGTCCTTCACCTACCAAAAATCCTCTAATTAATTGACCATTTTCACAATATCCACATGGTACATATTCACAACCTAGCTATAACCTTATAATGTGCCTTCCTACCTTCTGGCTACATAATTCTCTTCAATGCGATTCCATGTGCCCAAGTACCTCGCTACTGCGACTTCCCCTAGTAGTCTCCACGGTCATTTCTTACCTCACGTTATATTGTTCCCTCATTTATCTTCATCTATGGTAATTTTTTTAGAGAAATCTTATTTCTAATAGCTCCTTTCCACACTTAGTTAGCACTTGTAACAGTTTTGTTCTTATATGTACCCAGTTGTGAGTAACCACCCCACACCAATGGTATGTGTATTCCTCTGCGCATAAAAATACTTCAAATGGTAATTAGCTTCAAGCGTGTAAACACACTTATTACACAAAATACCAAACTAAATTGAAAAAGCATAGCAACGAAGAAGGAAATACAGAAATGAAAACCTATGTTAAATGGCAACACTGCCTTATTACAAACACCAAGAAGACTTATTTATAGTAGGGTTTCAGCCTAATCCCATTGAAGTAACTGGGTAACTGTATCCCATCAAGCATTTCTAACTGATAAGCACCCGATTCAAGTATATGAGTGATAATATATGGTCCCAACCAATGCACTTTAAGCTTGTCTGGATGGTGCAAAAACTTAGAATCATAAACAAGTACCATCTGGCCAATCTCAATATTTTTGTCCCTGACGTGCCTATCATGCCATGCCTTCTTCTTTTCCTTTTCATGCTTCTTACTCCAATGTGCTATGGCACATCTCTCATGCAACGGTATCAATTTATTAATTATTTCTTCCAAAGCTTTCTCATCGGCTAGACCTCCAGTGTGGGCAATACGCAAAGAAGGTAACATGAATTCCATAGGAAGAATTACTTCTGCGCCAAACACCAACCGAAATGGTGTGGCCTTGTTCAATCTCTTATATGTTGTTCTAGATGCCCAAAGCATGAGAAATTTTTTATCATCCCAATCTTTTCTTCCAACATCAGAATTTTTTGTCAATGTATGGCTAAAAATTTTGTTAAGGCCTCAAAAATACCATTTTTCTGAGGATGATAGGGTGTAGTATTATTGTGCGCAATCATAAATTCATCCAATAGTATCTTACCCATTTCATTTAGAAAGTTTGTGGCCTTATCACTTGTCAATATCAATGAGAATCCATACCTAGTAAGAATATTTTCCCATAAGAACCTGGTTGTTGTAGCTGTTGTACAATCCTTGGTAGGTGTTACTTTTTCCACCTTGTAAGATAATATGTACAAGTGATGATGTAACACAATCCAATTCTACATGCGGATGGAAAAATAGGACTCAAAAAGTCTATAGCCCATTTCTCAAACGGCTCTGCACTAGGAATAGGTCTTAAAGGAGTTTCATCTCTTTTCCTAGGCTTACCAAGGAACTAATAATGATCACATGCCTTACAGTATTCTTTACAATCTTTATAAAGGGTCTCCCACCATAATCCAATAATTAGAATCTTGCACGCAGTGGCGTCACCTGTATAGTGCCCACTTGCAATACCACCATAAGCCTCTTCCATGAAATCCATGCACTTGTGCTCTAGTACACACTGGCACAATACTTCATCTCGGCATAACTTGTATAGGTCACTAGTAATCAACATAAAAGGTTCCACACAAATTGCAAGTTGTTTCTTCTATAAGGATTTCATTCCTTCAGGCGCCAGACCTGTACGTAAAAATATAGCAATATCCTCTAATTCCAAAGGTGCATGTTGTAACCTGTACAATTGTGCATCTGACATTGTATCTTCAGTTGTTTGCGTGTCCTCCCCTGACTGGATTCTTGATAAATGTTCTGGGCCAGAATTACTTTTACCTAGTTTTACCACAACTGTGAAATGAAATTCTTGGAAAAAGAACTCCCATCACCATATGTGCCCCTGTAAAAAGGGCTTGTTTACCAAGTATTTCAATGCCATGTGATCAGTGTAAAATATAAATGGTGTTGCTAGCAGGTATTGTCTGAATTTATGTAGTGCATAGATCATGGACAAGGCTTCTCGCTCAGTAGTTGTATAATTCTGCTATACAGGAGTCAACTGTCTACTAGAAAAATAGATATGATGATCTATAATACCTTCCCCAGGCTAAGCTAACAATACACCAATGGCCATGCCAGAGGAATCCACATGTACATAAAATGGTTGGTTCCATGAGGGAAAACACAAAATAGGCATTGTAGTAAGTCTTTCCTTTAATGCCTCAAATGTGCGTTGTTGCAGTTCTCCCCAATAAAATGTCCCTTTTCCTTTTAATATCTCTTCCAAGGGTGTGATAATCCTAGCATATCCTTTGATAAAATTTCTACAATACCCAGTGTGACCCAAGAATCCGCGCACCTCACTCTGACTGGTAGGATCTTCCAGGCTTACAATAACTACAACCTTAGCTAGATATATTAACAAAACTTCCTTACAGATGATGTGCCCTAACAAATTGCTATAAAGTGTAGCAAACAAACACTTCTTGATGTTTAAAGAGATGCTTAATTGTCTACATATTTCAAACATTAAGTGCAAATTGTCACAGTGGTCCTTAATAAGTCCATACACCATCCAATCATCCAAGTAAACCTGTAAGAAAATGTGAATAAAATTATGGAATGCTTGAACAACTATGCATGAAAAATATAACATGCACATTTTCATACCAAAGGGCATCACAATATATGTAAAACTTCCCCATTCAGTGGTGAAAGTTTTTTTCTCTTGATCCTCTTGTGTAATCCTGGCCTAATGATACCCAAAGAATCCATCTATAAAAGAAAAGATTTCACACCTTGCAACGCCTTCTAATATCTCCTCTGTGAAAGGTGTAGGAAAGGGATCAATCACACACGCATCATTCAATTCCCGGTAATCCACAAAAATCCTAATTCGACCATCTTTATTTATACTGATAACCATGGGGCTAACCAACTCTGATTCTTCTAGGGGATTGATGATTCCTGATTTCAACATCTTGCCAATTTATTCATTAACCTTTACACGTAGGTTAGGGTTCATTCTATAAGGTCTTTTCCTGATCGGGCACGCTCCTTCCTTAAGCTTAATATTCATCTCTCCTATTGATTCATGCACTCCTTTTAATTCATGGTATCCCCTAGGAAATAAGTCTGGAAAATCACAGAGCAACTCAAATATCTTTGCCACTTTAGAATCAAACCAATAATCTCCAATGATTGCCTCCTTAGGTTTAACATCCATACCAAAATTCACTTTTTGTGTCTTCATAGGTTCATGATAGGCATGCACATTGTTATCTGCATTATCCAAAACCTCACGCGTACTTTCTAAATGATCCATATCCAGATTTTATACTTCTTCATTGTCAACTATGTAGACCATCTTTCCTTTTTCTTTCTCAAATAAAGTGCACTTAAGCCGCACGACATTTGTTTTCTCTTCTTTATCAAAGCATGCTCCTGAGTCATTATCATCAAATAAATCCTGAATGAGTTCTTCTGCCTTTACACTATATCCCATATTTAAACACTTTATAACCCTTAATGCCTCTTCTACTGGAGGTTTAGTAGAGAAGTAGTCAAAAACCTAGACCATTCCTATAATCAAATCTTGACAATTTCGAGTCTCTCTATGTAGCTCCACATATACGTACCAAATGTTTGTGTAACCTTGTAAAGTGGAATAAAGTTTATGCATCCATAGTGAATGCGCTAAAGCTTCATTCCCCTCTATCCACAGCCTCTCACACTACTGAAAGTGGTGCTGAACAAGTTGATTACCATGATATGTGCAGATTTGAGTGGGTGCATTGCTCCTAGAAAAATGAGTTGTTAGAGAAAATTTGAATTCATTCCATTCTACAAGATTATCCCTATGAACCACCCACCAGTGTGATGTTGTCCCACGCAGGGTATATACTAACATATTTCTTCTTTCAAATTGGTCTATCTATTGTTCCTCCATGGTGCACAAGAATATTGTTGGGTCTCCCTCTCCAATGTACCAAGGTACCGAGCTATTAACTATCCTCCTAATGTAACGAGGTTTGATTTTCTGCGCAAATGTGCTCTTTACTTCACGTTGAACCATCTCATAAGTTCCATGAGCCCAATTATCACAAGCAATACTTGTGGTATCACTAATAGACTATGCATCTTCCCACTGGAGGATTTGTTCCTTCGATGGCTCGAGTACTTCTGGGTCTCGAATGATGCGTACATAAATCCTATTTAGATCTTCTTCACTGAAAGGCTCAACGTAGGGCATAAATTTCCCATCCGTTATAGGAATAATTAATCTTTCCTCCTTGTTCTCAAAACTTATATATTCTTTTTTGAACCAAAGATAAACATTATTTTCGTAACACCAATGGCACCCAAGTAGAGATGGTAAACTGTCTGATTCTGAAAGTGATAAAACCTCAAAATCCCTAGTGAACTTGGCCCCTTGTATAGTAATGGATGCATCTTTTAAAACTTTGATAGGAGTGGCCTTAGTTTGATTAGCCATAAAAAAATACATTAGAAGATGACTGCAATGGAGGTCTCCCCATCTGTACCCATGCATCTAAAGTAAGCACATTTACCTCCACGCCTGTGTCAATCAAATTATTACTCAAGAGCCATCCATCCACTAAAACATTCAGAGTGATTTCTTTGTCATAATCCGAGCTATTAGGGGGAAGATTTGCATGAAGGATTTGACATCTATTCTCAATATTCACGCGTTGAGTGTTTCCCTTCAGCCAACTCCCTAGTAATGGAATGATATTCTCTTGGCGCAACATTTTGCATACCTCCAAGTCATCAATATATGACTGAACCATCTCTGTTTCCTTCTTTTGTCCCATCTTCTGTGATTTCTCCTTCAAACACTGTATTTCCCCTTGAAGGTTTTTGAGTACCTCCATGGTCTCTTGATAAAACTCTTTCTGGTGCATAGGATCCAGATACCTTGCATGAAAAACTTCCTCCTTAGTGATGGTAGGGTTCTGCTGTAACACTTCTCTGGCACACACAACTTCAACACATGTAATAATCTTCACAGGTACTACCTTAGGTTCCGATGCCAATTTTGGCATCCATTGATTTTCCATAGCACGTTGTATTCTAACCATCCCTATGCCTTTGATCTCCTATTTATGCTACTTCCTTAGATGCTCATATAAGTCTGAGCATTCCTCATAGCTATACTTTTTCCCACATAAAGAACATGTAATATTTTGAGGACATTTGCACCTGTAGTGGTCAGGTGATCCGCATGTAAAGCATGTTTCGCGAGGGAAATCACTTCATCCACCACCATGGCCTTGACCTCTGAATCCACCATGGTATCCTCGACCTCTTCCACGACATCCTTCATAGAACCCCTCATTCCAATCATAGTGTGCTTGATTTTGATTCCGATCCTAGTGCTCACCTTTACCCTTGGAGTTATCTGATACTCATGTTTGTCACACACCAATATCTATAGCATCATGGATCAGACCAATCAAGATCCAATATTCTATATCGTGAGTAGTGGACCAGAAAATTTTACAATAGTAGGACACATTCTTCCTTATCGCGCATTGTAATAATAGGCAACGACTAGCGTCATGGTTAATATGACATATCTCACAGTCTAGCAATAATGAACGTACTGACCTATGGGGACAACTATCCTTGGTATTCCCTTCCACTTCACAGTCTGTACACCAAATCCCAGTGTGCATCTCATGTGCTAAATTTACCGATAGCTTCTCCAACTATTTATCCATAGATGAAATCTGTGCTTCCAAGAATGGGTTGACTCCAGTATCTATACTTCCAATTGACTCAGCATGCAAAGCTGCTTCAAGTGCTTCATATGAATCAATGTTTGTCTTATGGGACATTGCTCTTCTAAAAGGTGTGATCAGTCCTCCAAAAAACCATTGTGCATGCTGGCTTGCATGAATATCATAAGAAAGCTTAGATAAAAAGTGTTTTCAAATGGGCATCATATTCCTAGACACTCTCAGTAGTGCGCTGCTTAATATCCTTGAGCACACTTATACTCTTCTACTCAAATTCAAGGATATAGAAATCTTTAAGGAATGCATCTTTTTATGCTGCATAATCTACGCAAGTTTGATCTGGGTCAAACTTCATGTACCAACTGTGTGCGCATGCCTATAAGGTAGTTGCAAATTGAACTTCTTTGCGCTTAGAAGCTATGATCCCTTTTACGCACCATAGTATCAACACATGTGTATGTGTTCAACAACATCCTCTATGCCCCTATATTCTAGAAGACAGAGAGACATCTCCATATAAATATTCATGGGTTGGTGCGTACCATGCTTGCTTGATTCAGAACCTCCTGTGTTACCTTTGCCTCTAGAACCACCAAATCCACCAGAAATAGAGCCACCTATACCCCCTGATCCTCCACTTGTAGCTAGAAGTGGACCAAAATATCTACTTCTCTGTGTCCCAATAGTAGTACTGAACTGAACTCCTACAGTCTGCGTGGTGGTATTACTCCTAGAAGTGAGTCCAACATTCTACGTGCTCGAATTCTGTGCTAATGATGCGCCTAAAAAGGTACCTCCAAAAAAAAATGGAGACATCTTCCCTGCTAGAGATGTACTTTCTAGGTGACTTACCCCTTCTTCTCTATTTCCCAAATTAGCTTGCTCACTATTGGATGTACTAGATACTAGAAAACTAAGCACAAGGGCTAGGTTTCTAGGTAGATTCAGATGCACACCTATGGACCAAGTCATTTCTATTGGTGTGTTCCTATGTGAGGAAGAGGAGGGTTCTATTTCATGCTTTCCCAAATTGGGGAGTTCATGATGCTATGGCTCCATTCCTTCTTCGTGATCTCCAAATCCTTCACGAGCCATATCTCTTCTCAATGCCATCCACCCTGGAATGTCACGCTACTTCTCTATCTCCCTCTCACATGCCTCATCATACTTAAGTCTCCTTTATTCTATCTACCTTTCTACCGCTAGCTCCGCCATATTTCACCAAACCTACTCTTTCCCCTGTGCGTGGTGGGGTTTAGCTAGCCATTCGCTTTTCTTCCAAGTTTAGGGTCACCGTCAAGATCTTGATCGCCAGTGGAATGCCTTGGAAGTAAGTTCCCCTAGGATACCATAAAAATTGGAACTCAACTACCTCTAGGAAAGATAAGTTGAAATGGAGTACTCCAGAATATAGTTTTTCAAAACACCACTGAACCAAGTATCCACAAAATGTGTCCAAATCAGATCACATCCATATAGGGCCTGAAATTCTTCCTATGTTCAAACAAGTGTGTGATACCTCCAATTCTTTTTAGACACATAAGAAACCGGGAACTCATACAGTTTTACTGGGAAAATAGCAAAGAATCTCTCATACAAACAGTCATACATATTCTGTTCCACCCATATGCGTGCGTAAAACTCAAATCAAGTGTTGAAGCTCCATGTGTACTCTTCTTATAGATACTTTATCCACTCCTCAACACTTTCTAGGGTCAACCAGTATGTCTTCATCGTGAACCATCTTGAAAACAACTGAAAAAGAGGTCCTTGCAAAGAAACCAATAATGCAGCCTAGAATTTACCACGAACAACCCAAGCACATTGGAACATCACCCAGCCTGAGCTGAGTGCTCACTCAAAGTGTGCAAAGGTACTAGGCCCCTCTTTAGAGTTGCTTGAGCAGGATGTTAATGTGATGAAGATATAACTCATTCAGATCCATAAATAGCATAAACATTGCACAGAGCATATTCCAGATCTAGATTTTATAGAATCATGAATTAAATGATAAACATAATGATATCAACCATGCCAGAATCAGTTACAGTAATGTTTAACACCTTTATCCACCAAATACACTCCATTATATTAAACATAGTAAATACATAAGCTTCTTATAATAAATAGTATCATAAGTTTATGAGCACATCAAATATGGCCGCATAACTCCATAATAGCTCATACACAGTGTCTCTCTAACTACACACATTAATACATACTTATAGGGGTGGGGAATTTCCCTTCACCACTTGCACACCTTCCGAAATAGGTTGCAAGCTGAAAATAGTCATGCACCTTTACAATAATAAGCACACATGCAAGTGCGCTAATAATAGATCTCCTACAGTTAACTGGTAGTAGTAATCATATAATTATCTTCAACTTGTGCATGACACTCATCAAATGATCATCCCAAAATAGAATTTTCATGTCATGCAAGTCTCCATCCCGATGTGTTCTCTGCACGCTATCTCCAAAAATATCCCGTAACCATGACAATGGCTAAGTCCCCAAATCAGCTTGTCCCGACGCACGTTTCCTTTCCTATCCTTCCGCGCCTTCAAATGTGCCTTATTCCTATGCACGAATATTCTATATGCCCTCTCATTAGTGTCATAATATCTCTTCTCAACACTCCTTATTTCAAATCAAGTCTTTTGTGGCATACCCCTAGGGATTACCTTTCTTATTTGGTGCATGATTCTTCTTCTAACATTGATGTTTGTTATCTTTTGTGCTTTCATGGCTTACCCATATGGAGTATAAATATCAAAGGAATCCTACAAAAGGTTTCAAAATGTCTTCACTAGATCTGGTTTAGGATATCATCCCTTCACATTTAGCCTATAAGAATGGAAAAATCCCTAGCAATACAAGCCTCTATACTCACCTTTTTTAATCAAAGGATTCTACCAACACTAGTATTCCATCATCTCCACTATCCTTTGATGACCTCCTCTTATCTGTGGAATGTACTAAGCTTCACATATATGATCCCACTTGCCCTCTATTTGGTCTCAGTTACTAACCCTTTTCTAATAGCAGCCTTTATACCCATTTTTTCAAGCCCTGACCTACACCATGTCAGTTATTGACCCCTCCTAAAAGGAATTTCGTACATTTACCTTATCCATAAAATTTGATCTTGTTAAATTTTTTTCAGTGTAGCTATATATTTTTCATTCCCTGTGTTGAGTATGATATGATCAAAACTCAAGAAAAATATTTCAAATTAAATCCATAAATTGTAACTGAAGATGTATTATGAATACTAATAAAAAATAATTCAATCTTTGACATGTTATACACAATTCAATTGATACCTATATTATCACATCCGAGACCACCCCAAGCCAATCTGCTACCCTTCTTACCAATGTGCAACCATGCTCCATTCCTCCTATAATGAACACATTTCTAAGCATAGATAAGGCCCTTGATTTCACTTCTCTAGAATTATCTGTTAAGAATGTAAGGAATCAATTTTTACCGTTATTGGTCACCACAAAAATTCATGTTTCTAATAAATAGAGTACTAATATATAATTAATATTGATTAAATGCTTTCTATATCTCTTTTCTCCCACAAATGGGTATCTCCATCAATGTCATTGATAAGAATATTGTTTTTGTTTAAGGATTTGTTAACATCCCATGACTTGTACTTGGTAAAACCACTTTGGATATTCAATTTTCCCTAAAATGGTCCCTACCACATTCATGTTATATAGAAAATGCTCTTTATTATAATTTTTTACTAGGTCATGTATGGATCTGTGTTATGGAATCCATTTCCTATACTCTCCATCAATGTGTCATATTTGTACATGATGTCCATGCATATACTATTTCTAAGAATGAGGACCCTTATAAGTATTTTACTTTTATAGATCCTATATTCACACCTTTGGTAATGCTTATTCATGTTGATAAGCTACATACATATGAAATTAGTGAATCAAACAATACTCATGTACTTGAGCCTCTTATACAATCACCTCTTGAGCCTAAGAAAATTGTATGAAAATAATTATATGTCACTAATCATGACATACACATTAAATATTTTAAGTGAGTGCAATGTACTCTACTAAAGTGACTTGAGTATGCAATTACCAAAGAGGTGTCATTGATAATTAATTCATAACAACAACCTGCCTTGGATTCTACTTATGCTCATAGTGTTGACAATAATATACTTGTTCATAATGTTATTTCTCAGACACTTTATATTCAATATTTTATTAATCAACAACCTATCTATAGTCTTGTCATTGATAGTGGTCTTATTTTAAACATGTAGTCTCTCACACTGATTATTTCTTTGAGCTATAATAAGCAACATATTCAATTCAATGTGCATTTTGCTAATCGATCTATTAGAAAAATCGTTATTTCTTTTAATTAGTGGCATCTAGCCTTCCTATGCCTTTCTTGGTTATTTATATTCTTGGGACATGTGGCATGCTTCTAGGATACCCTTAAATTCATATTCTTGGATCTATTCCTTATATTATTTTTAAATGCATATTATACACTTATGACATTAAGGTTGTTATGGTTCAAGGTATCCCTTATCAGGATCCCTTACCCATCCTCTCTTCTATAAGAGTATTTATCTCTATTCACAAACCTCTCAAGAGTAAACTTGCATTAAACCTCCAAGATCTATCTCATGCAATAATTATCTTACACTAGACGGTTTCTCTCCTCACCCTTCTAATCCTATCATAGGAAATCTCTTGCTAAAAATATAAAAAATATTCAAATATAGTAAAACTTCAAAAACATTAAAATATGTTAATAATGCAAAAGTGTGCTAAATTTTCAAAAAATACAAAATTAGGACACAAACATGGCTTGATTTACTAGTTTCTCTACTTTTCATATGTTATTTTTCTACATAGTTTGATAGATAGAATATTATTTACTCTTTACACATATATATTTCATGAGGTATATATGCATGAAAAATGATACACATCTCTCCACAATGCTTATAGATGATGTAATTCTACTTTTAGCTAGTGGTCATGCAAATATAGAGGCATATCCTACATTATCATGTGATACTAAGTCATTATACAATGTTATTTCACATCCGAGTTATTCTTAAATTGTATACTATAATATATGTTATTTATCTAGATCCTTGGGACTAATACGTGTAGAGTGTGCAAGACTAGTATATTTTGTTCCATGCACCCATTGGATTGTCTACTCTTAATCATCATACATTTACTGGCCTACTTTCTTTCCTTTTACGTGCATCCTTTGGCCTTCTGTGTACATTTACGACACTGAGGAGTCTCTTATTTACAACCTTAATAACCTTTTCTTATGTGGCGATACAACTCTTGATTATGTGTGTGACACTATTATGTCCCCTATATGCAATATTTCCATTATAACGCTTATTTCACTAAATCTGGACTTATTCCAGTCTGAGCAGCTAAAAAATATGGCCAATATTGGAATCTAATATTACTAGTTTAGGATTTCAAAATGATAGATATTGGAATTATCATCAATTGAAAATCACACATATTGGATTCTAATATCGTATATATTGGAATTTACTACACTCCATAATCACATATATTGGAGTTTGAAAATCAAAATATTAGAATCCAAAAATGCAATATTGGAATCAGTTAATTCTCCTTCCAAAGTCCAATATATCTGATTAGGAATTTAATTAATGAAGTTGTGAAAAATGTTTAATGATTTCAGGGAATCTAGCATTGATCTTTGAAATAATGCCTAAAGACCGTCAGTTCATAGAAAATAGAAACATGTCTAGTTTTATACATGTTAGCAACCGCTAGGCTTAATGTTTTCTTTAGAATAAGGCTCTTATCAGTTTTAAGTTGTCTTTAAGATTAAACTATGTAGATTTGAATATTTAAAATGCCTTTTGCCTAGCAAACGCTAGGCTAATGACATTCATGAGATGTGAGACACTTTTGAATTCATTTACTATGTTGTGCTTCAACCTAGGGGCAACCAGGGTTCATTTTAAGAGACCTCTTGGAAATCAAAGGTGGAAAATACCTGGCGAATATCCCCATAACCGGTTTCGTGGGAAGGCAAATTTTTTGGGGGTTGCATGAAAAATTTTCGCCTGATTTTCAAGTGGTGTAATAGAAGGCTGCAGACGTGCGACAGGAGATTTGCTGTCGCACGTCAAAAAAATGCATTGACGCACGTCAACAAACCTCATTGACGTGCGTCAACAACCTTGTTGACGCGCATCAAAGAGGTCTGTTGACGCGCGTCAATGAGGGTGTTGTCCGATGAGGATGCTGTCGGACAACACCCTCATTGACGCCCGTCAACAGACCTCTTTGATGCGCGTCAACAAGGTTGTTGACGCACGTCAATGAGGTCTGTTGACGCGCGTCAATGCATTTTTTTGACGTGCGACAACAAATCTCCCGTCGCGCGTCTGCAGCCTCTGCCCTTTGCTTTCACATCGAAAAAATCTCCGTGTCGTGTGTCAACAAACTCTTTGTCGTGCATCTGTTATGCATCAATATCTGCAGTACCTCCTTGTCATGCGTCAACTATCCATCAGTGTCACGCGTCAACAAATAACTGTTTTGTCACGTGTCAACAAATTGTTTATCGTGCGTCTACTATGCGTCAATATCTGCAGTACCTCCTTGTCACGCGTCAACTATCTGTCAGTGTCGCACGTCAACAAATAACCCCATTTTCACGCGTCAACAAACTCTTTGTTGTGCGTCTACTATGCGTCAATATCTACAAACCCTCTTTGTCGTGCATCAATAACTTACCCCCTTGTCGCGTGTCTGCAATACAGGATATATCATATTGTTGACAAAATTTGAAGTAGAAGTGTTCTACCTGGCGAATAATCTAGGATTATATAGGGGATTATTTTCAAGGGTAGGCGAAGCCAACCCCTAAAAAAAATTAAAGTGTAATTTTTAGGCGAACAGGTCACTGACCCGCGCCAGAAAATTCGCCTTTTCAAAATTTTCAAAAATGGAATATTCGCCATATTATGAATATTCGCCACTAAAATTTTCCCTGGGGGCAACTAGATAATTACCAAATATGTTATGAAGAAACCAACATAGGGTGATGATTAATTTTAGGAGAATGTAATTAACTATAAAACCATTCCAGATATATTTTCATATTTAAAATTAGATATTAATTTAACTTCATTTATTATGGTGTGATTGAACCTCAACAAAACAAGAGCATTTCTGAAGATGTTATGAAGAAATTAGTAGAGGGTGGAAATCTAGTGTTGGAGAATTTAATTAGCTGTACGACCATTCCAAATATATTTTCATATTTAAATTTAGATATAAAATTATCTTGAAAAAATATGGCATATATATTCTCATATTCAAATATCGATATGAAATTTATTAAAATTAACTGTAAAACCATCCAAGATATATTTTAGTATTTAAATATAGCTATGAAATAAATTGAAATTTCTTTACTAAAGGTAGAATTATAGTAAAACATTTGAAGAATAATTTTAATTTCTAATGTAACACTATTCCCGAAGATGGGATACCAAATCAACAATAGAAATTATAGTAAAGCTCCAATAAAAAATCCCTATAATTGTGTTTTTGATCTAATAAAATCCCGAACATCTTCGACGTTGTTTAATGGTCGCAACAAAGGCCACAACACATCTAACAAGTATTTGTCTTCTAGCTTATAATCTATGTTAAATGTTTTAGAAATTATGTATTTATCCACATCATTGAACTTGTTTTACTCTAAATAGTCATCTATAAGCACTACATTTTTACAATTGTATGATACATTAAACCGACACCAAATGAAGTTAAGATTCTTGAGATATAATTTGGGATTCCCATAACCTTCATAATTGGAGTGTTTGGTCTCGACGCAATCATCATGTGTAAATATGAACTCGAAGCTTCCAACCTTTGAGCCAATGTTTTGAAGTAATGAAGGCATCATGTCATCGACATTTGATTTTCTCATCGATGTCCATAGTGCTATTTTGAAATGTTTTTTGCACTATTGCAAGAACTCTTTCACATTAGGTTTGAGAAATTTTCTTTTGATCTTGACATCACCAAATGTTTTTAACTTTTTGTATGTCAAATCATACTTGTGGAGGGTGTGTGCCAAAACACCATTTATATCAAACATGATCAGTTTCATGTTTCATTTGTTCTTATCTGAAAATAAAAAGCAAAATCAAATGGTTGAGAGTGGTGAATCAATCAAAAAATAAAAAACATGTCCATTTCAATATTGTTATATCGAAATCAAATGATTGTAGGTTGTGAAGAAGGTAACAATATAAGGGCATTTCTCATTATACTAGGAATAATTTTTTGTACAGAATCTATTTGAATTAAATGTAATGTTTCAGCATGACAAGTATTTACATACCATATTTTAGTTATTTCATTTCATTTGAAAGTGGTATACATTTTCTATTATCATAATTAATTTAGGAATACATATTTGATTAATAAATCTACTCAAATATTTGTTACAATAAATTTTCTTTGTTAATTTGCATTCATAACTTATACACTTACACTGCCAACTTATAATCAGGGAAAATATAAATTCTCCCAACTTATAATATTCATACAATCATAGCACACAAAATAATTAAGTAGAACCATCATAAAAACATATGAATGTATTTTATTTACAATGTTAAGGAGTATCATCATAATAACATTATGAAATTATAAGTATTTATTTAGCATTTTCTCACTCCAAATATTTGATGTCCTCTACCACATTCAATCCCTTAGACACTATTAGTGATAAGTGTTTGTAAAAATTACTCATTAACTACATATATTTTGAACAATTTTCTTCACTGTTTGTCATCCCAACCATAACATTTTTCAGATGGTTTCCCTTTACACTTAATGTAATACACAACGTGTCTTCATAACCGTAGGGAACGTTGTTTCGACTCCAAAAAATTTCTATATATTTTATTGTAATTCCATCGACTATATTGTAATGTTATTTTCCCCAAGTGAGTACTTGATTCAATTCAGTCCATATTTTTTTAGTGAAGTACTTTTTTTTATCTTTTCAACATTAGCAGATGTGATCTTGTCATACTAGAATCCCATTTCAAATTTTGTTGACAATGACTTTATAAAATCTTTCAGGCCACCTCGCATGTTGATAGTCTCCTTGTTGAACTTGAATGACATCTCCTTAGAGGATGATTGGTTTTTCTCATACAGTAAGCCCTCCAAATCTAAAATAAGAAAGTAATTCTTGTGGCTAACTACATGGAAGTCAAAAAATTTAATTGGTATCATATCAATTGTAACAAATGAAAATAATCAACATTGTAGCTTATGGCAACCACTTACTGATGGGGCTTGCATCTAAGATTACATCTTCTTTACCCGTAATTGGATCCTTTGATTCAAGATCTATTTCAAACATACATTAATCTATTCATAATCTAGATATTTCTATGGAAAATGAAATCGTATTTGAAAAAACATACTGATCTATGGGTAAAATGGTAAATTCAATATCAACACTTTAGGATGTTACCACTTACAGACTTTTCTTCCATCTTGGCTTGCATAGAACTTGCCTGCTATTGTTTTTACTGATGCAATATTTATTGAAAACAACATTAATAAATTTCATGCTATGGAAAATGAAAGCATAATTGAAAAGCATAATGTTCTTCGTGGTAATATGGTAAGTAAATTTTTTTCTATGTCTTTTGAATGAATTTTAGCAGTCACTAGGGTTATTTTATATTCATTTGAATACCCATTGAAATACAACAGTTCTAAGAAATAAACCATTAATTATCTTATAAATTTGTGGGGCTTGGTATCAGTTTTTATTTATAAATGCACACGAATAACATAATAGGATTTGATTACATATTCATGTTAGATGTGGCCGAGTTCTCGTCATCTGTCATCACTACTATCAAAAAAATGAAAAATATGGCAATTGAAAACAAATATCATTAAACATATTTATAAAATGATTGAAGGTCAATCACCTTGTTGAATTGGTTATGTAGTGTCAAGTTGAGAGGGTTATACATCAACTCTTATTGTTCTTTGGTAATTTGCATAAATAAGAAATGTGTAAGTAGATTTTTTTTGTTAATATCCATTTTTAAAAATCACATGTTCAATTTTTATTATGGTACAAACCTTTCTTCATATGATTATATCAATGTTTCAAAAACATTTCCTAACTATTTATCTCAAAAATAAAAATAGCAGATAGTTTGGATTCAACTAATGCACGTAGTGCTTCACTACCACTGTAAAACACTAATACTAAATAATTTTAGGAACAATATCAAGTGAACATCTCAATCGAGAACTCATATGATCATTGACAAGGAAACAGATGTTTGTTTTATTTTAGGCAAATTTCACTTTTACTTATCAATTGTTGTGGCATTTTTTCCATCTAGTCCCTAATGACTTATTCTCTTTCATCATTGTTATCATTATAGTTGTGTACACTGGTTATTTTATACATAAGACACAAAATTTTAAATTTCCCTCCGCTGTCATAGAGTCTGTAGCATCCATCCATAATTGATTCTCCAATGTCTTTAACCTTTTCCATGTATTTTTTACTGTTTCTCTCAACATTTTAATATATTCAATTTATATGAGAATAATAATAATAAAATCTAGCACATTGGTTCCAATAACTATTAGTAGCTCCATTATTACTTGAATTGAAATATCGCTAGACAAATTGCAAAAATCAGTGATAACATATTTAGCATTCAAAGGATTAGTGGTAAGAATAGCTGATATAATTGATAGAAGCTAGAACGGGTATGCACATTGATAAGTAAAATATTTTGTGTCCTCCATTTTTGCTGATGATGAGTGTCATTGATATTCACACTTTAATCATAGTATTTTTTCAATCTAGGGCGATGTCCATGAATGTTTACAAAAAAGGGAATAGTAGGAACTATGTCTCAGCACGTACTTTAACAAAAAAATTAAAAAAATAATGAACTGATCGTGATTACAAAATGAAATGTTTAAGAGTAAAAAATATGATCACAGATAGAATTATAAGGTTCTAAATGTAATCAACTATGGAAAAGTAACTGCATTAAAACAATCAGAACCAATTCTAAAATAGTAAATGCATCTAAGAATACAACAAGAAAATAAATATAAATATCCCTTTTCGTTGGGTACGAATGGCCCTTACTCCTTCCCTTCGATCAAGTTTAGTATTGAAATTCACACAACAAAAATTTCCCTTGGATATGCTATCTTTTGAATTGAAAGAGAATGCTTTTACAAAAAAAATCAAATAACTAAACCAAACCCTTTTAAATATAAATACATTAGCTCCTTTATACAAGAGAAATTATAATCTCTTTAGGAGAGAACTAGTTATTCCTAATAACTAACATCTACTTAACTGAATGTTGACTAAAACAATGACTATATATTTTAAGGAGTGCATTTATGGAAGGATTAGTCCTTGAAGTATTTGGATTTGAATCGATTGTGACTACTACAGAGGAGTTCTGTGATTGAATCCTTTGAGGGATTCAATCAGTGCTTGGTGATTCTTCATATCTTGCATTGATTGAGGGGAATTGCGGTGATAATCAATCTTCTAGTTACTGGTTACATCTCATCTACCAGTGATTAGAGTAACTAGGCCTCAAAATTGGACTGAATATAGGTTGATTTGATGACGCACATTTCTTGATCATGATGTGGTATTGCCAACTATATTTTTAGTAGTTCAAGAAATTTGTATATTTGCATGGATCCCTTGTTTCAATGAATTCAGAGTTTATGATCTAGATGAGCTCGGTGTTGTACTGGGAGTCCTCTATTAATGTGGAGGCAAGTCCTGTGCTACGGAAAGTCCTGCACCAAAACACCAATTGAGTCATGTGCCAGTGCATGAATTAAGACATGCACTATTACCATTATGCTCCTGTGATAACTCAACTTATATTTTTCCAAAGGTACTATTAATGCTTATAAAAAGATCAATTTGAGCCATTTTTTAGGAAGAATTAACAAGATAAAAATAACAAACATATGCACAATAATTCCTTCAAAAGCATAGTAAAGTATTAAGTATGAATAGTTAACATTTACATCGTGTAGTATAATATCAAAATAGTATGTGGCTTAACGTGGTTTAAACATAACAAAATGGGGTTCATCACTCCCCTAGACTAAAGGTTTAGTAGGTCCTCCTACTAGCTATTGTTAAATTGTTCCACAATCCTTGAAAAATTATATTCATTTTCAAATGTACACCAAGTTTCATCCAATGTAGTGTTATAAAATCAAAAGAACTTAATAAAATTATCTCTCCAAGTCTTGTAGCTACACTGAAGTTGATCATTTATTGAATCCCATCTCGGTACTAGTGAAATTACTAATGGGGGCATGTAGTGCATACCAATCCATTGTTCCTTGAGCTCTAGAATAATCTTGCAGAGATCCTTGACTTGTTTTAAGGACCATTGGAGGTTTGTTGATGAAATCACCTCCTGTATCTTATACTGCTCTATAAGAAGTTAAGATCTGACCTAGCAAGAATAAATTTGAAATTGAATGTAGGAATCACCTGCTCTCTAAAATTTCTGACACAAGTTTTAAGAATATATGTGTATCCGTCCACTAGACATAATCAATATACTTGTGACCAAAACCTGTTAAAGAATCAAATTAGGGATGGTAAATCATGCCTCATCAAGAGGCCTATTGTAGATTATGATTTCAAAAATATTTCCCTCTTATCCCTCCATTCACCTTAGTTCTTGAGAGTAGAGATGAAGGTCCTTAACTGCACTTCTCCCACATAAATATTAATGGGAATTTTGATTTTCTCAGGGAGAAGAAACTCTTGCACATAGAATTCACACAACAAATTTTTCTCAATGTCATTTCCGACTGTATATGTACCTATTTTTTTATCATCATCAAACTCTATGTCCTTCATGGCATGAGCTCTAAATATTTTCCATTTGAAAAAATGCTCTTTTAGAAACAAGGCATAAAAATTTGAATGAGGTATGCAAGAAAGAACCTGATCATAGAGACGGCTATCTATCAACACATTTTATTTTAAAAATTTATTTTCTTCTTTCAAAAAAATTTCTCCTCAGATATTGTCCTAAGTCTGTAGCATCCATCGATGTATTTGACCATTCCTTTTAAAACAACTATACAAGGAAAGAAAAAATCAATTTGAGTAGCTTGCTCTTCCACGGTCAAAGGCTCTTGTTCTTTTCTCTTTTATTGTAAAAGTACAAGAGATGTGCTAAGTTCCTTTGTTCCAGCCTAAAGTTATTGTATCTACTGCTCTCATTCCTCTCGGGCTTTATGTAGTTGAAGATTTGCCTCTTCATGTTGTGGTATAGTTTGTTGTAATGGTTAAATCTCTTGATTTTTAGCAGTTTCTTGATGGGAGAAATGAGATTCTTTGGCCTCAAGGAGTAACTGAAGATGATTGATTATTTCTTAAGCTAATCATAGCTCAAACTAGATTTTGGATAAAGATAATACTTTGGGCATAATAGTATCAGAGCCAGGGGGAGAACTAGGTTATCCATCTTCCATAATTGTATTCCCTTTGTCCTTAAAATGTGACTCTTTAGATGTGGTTAAGGGATGCTTAATTTATTGTTCTATATCAGGAACATATGGGGATACTGATTTGGAAGGGGATACCGGTGGAGTTTTGACCTGGTTTTTCATTATTTCGGCTTCCTCTTGTTCTTCATGCGAAGGTGTATTTTAAAGTGGGGTTTTATGTAGGGAAGGTGTAGGTCTGTAAGTCCTAAGGCACTTTCTAGGTCTCCCAAATTTTGAGGGTGCTCGCTCTATAACTACTTCAGAGTTCAAGGCACATTGATTTTGGAAATTCAGCCATTTCTTTAGTTCATGCTTATTTTTAACAAATTGGTGTTTATATATCAGATGAATTAAACCATGGAACTTTAAATATGAAGTACCCCAACAATTTTTTTTTGTAGTAGCATAAATGGAGTCATAAAAAAATTGAGGTAAATTGATCTTATACTAGGGCTTACTTTGACCATGTTGGAGATAGATTAACATCTTAATACAAGTCCCAACAAAATTTTATATTTCCCTTCACATGTAAAGTACTTAATAAACCATTCAACCACCTCTACCCAAGGTTTAGGAAGGGTTATTATTTTTACACCTTTAAATTTACCCTTTTTATCTATGACCAATTGTAGTTTCTCCTTCCATCCAACTGAAAATATCTTAATGGTTTCAGCATACATTATTATATTACTTAATATTAAGCATGCATCAAGTATGCCTAAAATATGAATGATGACAGTTGGAGTAAAGGAAATTTTCCTACCTTGAAATGTAGAGTATCTTTCCTCCATAATTCTTGTGAATTCCTCAGTCATTGCCACACTGAATTGCTCATAAGCCACCATAAAGTCCAACCATCTCCCATTTTCAAAATTTTTGACCGAATTTTCATCAGCCAAAAGTTCCATGGAACTTTTTGGTTCATGTCGCAGTCAAGACCCAATGTCTAAAATTGAACAAATAGGAACATGGAAAAAGGGCACAAGACTGATAGTGAAAATTTAAATGTGTGTGGGTACGCACAAGAGGGATTGGTGGCACAGGAGTGGAAAGGTCCAATTCAGAAGGTAGGAGCAGAGCATAAATTGTATCTAATGAATATAACTGAATTAGGAAATATATAATGGAATCCCAAGGTGATAATGGAATTGATGGGGTGCATGTGAGGATTATCGAGGTAGTGAATTATGGATTTGGTTGGAATTTTTGAAGCGTGTGGAGTGATTAGGAATGTAATGGAAAATCAATTTACACGATGCTTAATAATTAATGACACATAATTACAAACTTCCTATATTTGAGAATTGAATTAATTACACAAACCTTGTTAATTGAACTTATCAGATCCTCTTCGACATTTCCATTCTGGTGTAATGCTCCTTTTACACGTTGTTCTTCCTTTATTTCTTTTTAGATTCAGGGGAGATGAATAAAATTTCTTGTTTTTGGTCCTTTGAATTTTATTTTATTTTTGGAAGCACTGGCCACAATTTTTGGTTTTTAGCCAATGCTTCAGAGGAGGATTACTTTCATTTCTAGTTTTTAGTCATCTCCTATTTATTTCCTTAACATAAGGTAGATCAAATTTAAGTTGTTTTTGACAAAGAGATGTTTTCCACATAGTTCATGTCTGAATCTTCTTAAATTTATTTTTGAAACTCTTCTTTGGATGTTGGTTTATGGTAAATCCTCAGTCTATGCCCATTAATTAGCATAACCTTTTTTTCTCCATCTATTGGAATCAATTGAACAATCTCATTGTCAAATACTTGTGCAATCTGATATGGGCCCTTCCATCTCATTCGCATCTTCCCTTTAAAGTATAAATATACTTTGAATCAAATAATAGAGCCCAATCTCCTTCTTGAAATTTCCTTGGCTTTATCTATTTATCATGCCAAAACTGCCTCAGATGTTAGATGATTTCACTATGATAGAATGACTGAATTTTGATTTCATCCAACTCATTAAATTGAACAATTCTTTCTTGTTGTGCTTTTTGTCAATTAAATTCCCACTTCAGTTGTTGTCCTTAAGGTTTGAATCTCAAATTCTATAGGTAGAATTGGCTTCTTACCATAAACTAATTTATAGGGAGTAAACGTTGTGGTTGTTTTCCAAGTAGTGTTGTAGGCCCATACTGCTTCAGGTAGTTTTTGAACCCAGTTCTTCCTTGAGATATCCATTATTTTTGTGTTGATATTTTCTAACTATCTGTTAGTAACCTACACTTGACCATTGGAATGTGGGTGGTATGGGGATGATGTCTTGTGCTTTTGCTAGTACGTTTCCACAAAATAACTAATTACTCCTGACATGAATTGTGGTCCTTGATTTGACACAATGGACCTTTGTTCTCCAAATCTCTGAAAGATATGCTCATATAATAAATATGTAACATTTTCATCTCTTTCGTATTGTAGTTCCTACACTTCAACCCATTTGGTGACATAATTAGTGTAAACTAGGATGTACTCCTTCCCTTGAGAGTTTGGGTCAATTGGTCAAATAAAATCCAACCCCCACTTCTCAAATGGTTCTAAGAAAACTTGGGGTTGGAGTGGCATTTTAGATGTAAATGTTGTTTTCCCCATCCGTTGGAGTTGATCACATCTCCATACATACTTTCGGACATCCTTAAATAAGGAAGGAAAATAGTAAACACCTCCTAGAAATTTGTGAATGGTCATCTGAATTGAATAATGCTTGCCTAATGGTTCATCATGACATGGTCTAAGCATGTCAAATAATTCATTTTCAGCTACAAACATGCGTAAAATATGAGCAGGTATACATTTGAAAATAATTCCATTTAACCAATTATACATCACACTTTGTTTAATTAATTGTTTTCTTTGCTTTTATGTGCAAAAATTTGGAAAATTCCCTGTAGCCAAGTAATTAACCATATCTGCATACCAAGGAGAGGTAGTAGAAAATGAAAACAAATTCTCATCTAAAAATTCATCATTGACATGCTCTTCTTCTTCTAAAATGGTAAGTCTAGAAAGAAAATCAACTACCACATTGGATTTTCCTCGCTTGTGAACAATTTTAATGTTAAAATCCTGCAGTAGCAATAAACACCTTACAATCCTGCCATGCACTAAAGGTTTTTTCATTAGATATTTGATAACGAAGTGGTCTATATGAACGATCACTTCATATACTGTAATATAATGTTGGAGCTTATTGATTTCATATAATATTGCAAGAAATTATTTCTCAATTGTTGTGTAATTCCTTTCGATAGGGGAAAGGTTTTTACTAGTGTAGTAAACTACATACATAGGTTCTCCTTCCTCTTGTTGCCCAAGGAAAACACATATTGCTTCATTGGAGGCATTTGTTTATATATAGAAGGGAATCTTCCAATTTGGGCCTCTCAACACTAGTTTTTTGTCAACTTGTCTTTGATAACATCAAAATCTTATTGACATGCCTCTATCCATTCAAACTTAGATTATTTAGTTATGAGATAAAATAATGGAGAAGAAATTATGCTAAAATCTGAAATAAACCTTTGATAGTAACGAACATGATCGAGAAATCTTCTTACCTCTTTTTGATTGGTGGGGGACGATATTTTTACCATGATATCAACATTTTCTGAATCTACCTAGCCTATACATGATGGCCTAAAAATATGCCGTGTTCCATCATAAACAAACATTTTTTAATGATTTAGGGATAATTGATGTTTTTCACATCAAGCAAGAACTTTATCCAGATTGTTGACCACCTCTTGGAATGTTTCCCCATAAACAGTGAAATCATCTATGTAAATTTCTACACAATCATGGGTGAGATCAGAAAATACTGCAAACACAGCTCTTTGAAAAGTGGATCATTACATAAACCAAAATGTAGCACTTTGTAAGAAAAGGTTCCCTAAGGATAGGTGAAATTTGTTTAATCCTAATCTTTAGGAGCCACTGGTATCTGGTTGTATCCACTGAACCCATCAAGGAATGAGAAGTAAGTTTTTCTAGATAGACTGTATAAGACCCGTTCAATAAAAGGTAATGAAAAATAATCCCTATGAGTTGCTTTATTCAATTCCCTATATACCACACAAACTCTCCATTTTCTGCTCTTTTTAGGCAATATGACTAATGGAGAAACCCATTGACTATCAGAGATTGGGTAGATGAATCCTACATTCCAAATTTTCTCAATTTCTATTTTCACAATATCTCTTAGAGAAGGATTTATCCTTGTTCAAGGTTGTATGACTAGTCTAGAATCCATGGTATAGATGTGGTGTGTACAAATATAGGGATGAATACCCTTTATGTTACTATATTCCTAAGAAAATGCTTGAGGATGAGAGCATAAGAGTTTAACTAGGGTATTTTCCTCCTAATCAGTCATCAAAATATTAATGATCAATGTATTTCCTGAGAGAATAGGTAGTTGTTTGGTAGATGGATGAATAGAATCTACAATTAGGTAGTCTCTTAATAATGTATTTAATGGACACCTGTGTGGTAGTAACCTATGAATAGAAACAATTTTTTGAAAAATGTTCTCAGTCAGATCTATATTTTGTACAAAGGGAAAGATGATGGGTTGGTTATTTTCATCCATATTGTTTCAATTACTTGTAGCGTATGGCTCAAATTGAATCTAGTGCAAGACTCAGGCATAAGACTTATAATGTGTCTAGCACAAGGTTCATGGTCATCATATTGTATTTTATCTGAGTGTTCTTGAATTAAAACCATGGCTACAGAAGAGATGATATCATTTGAATCATCTGAATCATCTTTAGACCATTTTTTTTTGTCTGTGGAAAATGGTTTAGTAGTAGGGTATAATGACAATTTTTTTGAATCTTGACCATTAGTGATCATCATATTCCCTATCCTAAAATCAATAAGGGTGGCAACTGTGGTTAACCAAGTCGGTCCTAGGATTATAGGGTATCTAATATTTATGTTCTTTGTTTTTTATTATCATGAAATCTACCACATAGCCCCAAGATTCAATAATACTAGTGACATCTTCAATGATTCCCTTTAGTTTGTTCATAGAATGGTCTTCCATTTGTAAAACTATAGATGTAGACTGATGTTCAAATATAGAAAATGTTGAAAGAGTATTTAGTTTCATAACGTTGATGACAACTCCTAGATCAATCATAACATTAGGAATAAATAAACATTTCCTATACAAACTGTTACAATAGAGCTTCAAGGGTCTAAGTATTTAGGAGAGGGGATATTACCTTCCAAAATACAAGCCAGATTTCCATCAACATGGATGGTTTTAGGTTGGTTCTTACTTCTTCTTGGAGTCATGAAACAAATATCTTTAATTGTTTTGTTTAACTCAGGGATTTCCTTAAGATCCTTCAATAGGGGAGTTTTGATACTCAATTTCCTCAATCCTTGAATTTATTTTGACTCTAGTTTTTCAGTGAATACAATACTTGGTTTCTCTAAGAGTATAAATGGAAATAGAATTTCATTGTTGGGTGGAGGATTTTCTTCACTAGAACTAGGTTGCGTTTCTTCTATTTTTTCTATTTCTTCTATCACAGGAGAGGAAGGTTTTAAAGTAACCTTCCCTAAACACAACAGGATATTCTTACAATCTAGTGAGTTAACTATGGGATTTTTGTTTGATTCCACATCATACATTGGCTTTCCCTACTTCAAATTTTTGGGATTTTCCATAGTTTGTGTAGGTATCTGTGGCTAGGAATGTTGACCCATTTAGGGAGCATTGGTGGTTCTAGTAAATAGGGTAGGTGTTCCCTAATTATAGTATTCTTTCCAAAAACCTTGAGGTACATTCCACTATTATTATTACTAAGGATTAAACTATTGGAATAGTGGAATTTTGGGATGTGGATCCCAAGGTTGTTGATAATAATTTGGTGGTGTATTCCACAGTGGGCTCCACTCATGTGGGTCTTGTTGAACCCAAGGTTTGGGGTATGACGATGGTACATTCCATTTATCTAGGGCCCATTGTGATTTTGGGATGTAGAACTAATTTTGGTTAGAGTAAAAATTTCTTCCTTGCTTCTGGGCCATATAATTGAGCTCAAATTCATCTTGTGTGTTCTGTTTTAAATGATTCTTTATCAAGGTAAGAAATCCACATTGGTTTGTGGTATGCTTGAGTTCAAAAAGAAGATAGATTTCTGTCTTGTCTAAGGGGCAGTCCTTAAGTCCATGTTTAGCTCTACATCTTGGGTAGTAGATAAATAAGGATCTATAGTACTATCCTTATCTCTATTCATAGTCGTATTAAGTTGAACCAAAAGGTCGGTTATCAAATTTGCAATCTCTTCTCTCAATTTCGATAGATCCCCACTGGCCATTTAATATTTTTTTCTTCTAAAATTGGGGCAATTTCGAGATTAATTCCCACAGAAGTTGATGATTACAATGAACTCTACCTTGTTCATGTCTCCCTTTCCCCTTAAATTGAATGCTTCTTATGTGTCTTTGTCCAACCATTTAAGAAATAAGGTTTTGAGTAAATTAATATCTGGACCAGTGCCACACCATTAGTGAAGGAAGAGGAACTAGTATAGATAATCCTCAACACTTTCATCTTCCTTTTGTTGAATCATAAAAATTTATTTCCTATCCCTAACTCTACATTAATCCTAATACTTTTCCAAGAAAACCTATTCCATATCTCCTCAATTATGAATGGAGTTAGGGATTGAACCCATAAACCACCTCATAGATGTATCCTTTAATGTGGAGGGAAAAAGTTTAAGCTTTTGGAAATTATAAGTGCAGTCATATGTTTGGCATAAAATCTTTAACTTAGAAAGGAATTAGTCAGGGTCTTCTGAAACTAATCCCTAGAAAGTTGGTAAGATAGATGATGATATATTTTTCATGGGATCCTAATCGTTAGGGTATAATTTGATGGGGTAGGTAAAATTTCTTCCAATTGGAGGGTTTCCATTGTTTTCACCATTGGGATTCTCTACTTCTTAAACCATCCTTATTTGATCAACAAGTTGTTCCACATTTCAGGGGAGTTTTGAAGATTTATTCTAATGAATCTACCTCCAAGGTCTCTAGGCCTAAACATAAACTCCTATCATACTGAGGATGGCTCCCTAACTATCAGTACTGAACTTAATTGTTTGTGTTTCACATACTCTAGGATTAGAGGCTACTTGTTGTCACTACAAGGTCTTATGATTTCAAAAGAAAGAGTTATGGAAATGAAATTTCTAAATGTAAACTTACCAAACAACCAAGTAGTACCTTTAGAAAGAATCATAACATTTGATTACATCTTTAAGTCCCCGAAAACGAAACCAAAAATGACGAGTGTAGTTGATGCTTGTAATTTAATCATATTATTTTGTCAATCCAATGTGGTTTCCATGGTTGTTTGCATCAAAGGAAACAATAAGAACTGTGTATCAACACTTACTTTAACAACAAAATTAATAAAAAAATGAACTGGTCGTGATTATAAAATAAAATGCTTAGGAGGAAAAAATATGATCACAAATAGAATTAGAAGGTTCTAAATGTAATCAACTATGGAAAAGTAAATGCATTAAAACAATCAAAACCAATGCTAAAAAAATTAATGCATCTAAGAATACAACAAGGAAATAAATGTAAATATCCCTTTTCATTGGGTACGAGTGGCCCTTGCTCCTTCCCTTTGATCAGGTTTAGCATTGAAATTCACACAACAGAAATTTCCCTTGGATATGTTATCTTATTGAATTGAAAGAGTATGCTTGTACAAAACAAATTGAATAACTTAACTAAACCCTTTTAAATCTAAATACATTTGCTCCTTTATACAAGAGAAATTATAGTCTCTTTAGGAGAGAACTAGTTATTTCCAATAACTAACATCTACTTAACTGAATGTTGACTAAAATAATGAATATCTATTTTAAGGAGTACATTTATGGAAGTAACATTCCTTGAAGTATTTATATTTGAATCAATCATGATAACTGTAAAGGAGGTCCGTGATTGAATCCTTTTGAGGGTGTAAATTTGTGTTGCAAGAGTCTTCATATCTTGCATTGATTGAAGGGAATTGTGGTGATAGTCAATCTTCTATTTATTGGATGCATCCCGTCACCCAATGAATTGAGTAACTATACCTCAAAATTGTCCTGAATATAGGTTGAGTTAATAATGCACATTTCCTGATCACGATGTGGTTCTGCCAACTGTATTTATAGTAGTTTTAGCTATCTGTATATTTATATGGATCCCTTGTTTCGATTAATGCATATTTGATGATCTAGATGAGCTCAGTGTTATACTAGGAGTCCTCTATTAATGTGGAGGCAAGTCCTATGCCATGGTGATTCTTGTGCCAACACACTAATTGAGTCTTGTGTTATTGTCATTATGCTCTTGTGATAATTCAACATATAATTTTCCAAAGGTCCTGTTAATGCTTATAAAAATATCAATTTGATCCATTTTTTAGGAAGAATTAACAAGATAAAAATAAAAAACATATGCACAATAATTCCTTCAAAAACACAATAAAGTATTAAGTATGAAAAGTTAACATTTACATCATGTACTATGATATAAAAATAGTGTGAGGCTTAACATGGTGTAAACATAACAACATGGGGTTCATCAACTAGTATATTTGCTTCCATTCACATCGTATATTTGGCTAGTATTGTATGAGCCTCAACAAGAAGATCTTCTTCCGCCATAATTTTTTATTTCCCCCTATTTAGGAATAAGATTTTTTCTTTCCTTTTCTCTCTTCACCCAATAGTGGAGATAACTTGTGGTAGTGTGATTCATGTAATTTAAATTTTTCAATTACGTTGTATTCACTACAGGATGTCAATAAAATACTATCTGAATGTTTTTCTTTAAAATATTGTAGAACTTTTGTTCTCATTTTTTTGTCTCATTTTATTCTCCAACAATATAAATCAAATGTATCTTCTATTACGCCTACTTGAATAGATCCAGTTAACTAGACATTCCCTGATTGCACTTTATCTGCTAGTAATGATAGTTCTTTATCGGCCATTGCTCTTACATCCCTGAATGAATTGATTGTGAATCTTTCCAAAGAATTTGGCTGAAATTTAACCTGATTATATTTAAAAGGTGAACAACCAAGGCCACCCGATCTAAACATATGAAATTTTTCCGTCCATTTAGTCCATATATCATTTGGCAACACTACAAAAGTCCGTTTGTCATATAGATTTTCAATTCTTTCTAAATTGAAAACAAAAGGCATTGATTTTAAAATTTCTGCATTCAAAGGACAATCATATTTTTTATCTTTTTATATAACAAAATTAAATGTTGATCTAACCAATGCAATAAAATTAAAATACATTATCTTCCACTCTTTGGTTTTTGTTTTTGTCAATTTGGGACGTTGACTACATGCTTGCGATTTCCAAACTGATTTAGCTTTACACAACAAATAAATAAAATTGGTGTTTATCCAACTTTTTTTCACTTCATTCTGTTGTTTGCAAATAGGAGTAATTTTTTTGATAGTTTCATTTGTAGACAGAATGTGAGCATTTTGAAATTGTAGCCTCAGATGCAAAGACTTGTAAGTATCTAATCCAAAATTTGTTTTTTGTGCACATATTGTATGTTGGTCATCAAGCATATAAAATTTAACGTCATTCCTTTCTAGATATTTTGGATCTTGGATTTCCACAATATTATTTATATATTTCAATAAGGGAAGAATAATTGTGTCCCTCTGTGTAGGGATAACATTTATCAACATGGAGTGCACAAGAAGGTAAACATTCTCATCATCTATAGGACGATATTGATATTATGGAGGTGTTATATGACACCTTGAAACATCAATTAAAAATACTTTACCCTTGAATAAAAATTAATCAAAGTACTAAATAGTCGAAGGTTCTACTTTCATGAATACAGTGGTTGTTTTCTTCAGTAATGCTAGCTGATTTAGTCTTCTTTTTCAACCCATGTAACTTTGATTTGGATGGATTGATCTCCAATTTAGCCAAATATTTTCTACTTAGTATAGTAAACAAGTCAACATGTTTAGGAGGTGAAATCAAACTTGTTCTATTAAAAAATGACAAATATAATGAGGTTTTTTTAGCTTTATACAATTTTCTGAGTACTACAAGAATGCCACTTTGAATGTCTTTTGTAATTGAACAACGGGTTTTGTCATTATCTACTAACAACCCCATATCCTAACCATATAGTGAACAGGAACATGGTTTTTTTTTCTATTGAGGCTTGCATTTCCTATGTCCTGAATAAAGAAACATCCAACTCCATATCCATAATACGACACTTTTATTGGCATAGTCAATGCGTTCATCTTGAACATGATGTGTACCTGAATCAATTAATGCTAAGGATATAATGATATGCCAACTTCCTCATGTCTGCCATCTATAAAAAAAATAACCACAGGTCAGCATAGTAGTTTTCATAGGTATGGAGTTCAACAAAACATTCCTCATCTCTTTTCTTCCATCACTCAGCGTCTTCAATGAATGGAATTGTCAGAATGGAGTGCAAATAATGGAATAAATTTTTCCTGAAATTGGAGTAAAATATATTAATAATTACTTCACATATGGATTAAAAACAATTCTCACATTGTATGATAGTGAATATAAGTATTTTCCTTTGTGATAACCAATCTCTAGAGTACATTACTTTTTAATATTTGAGAGAAATCAATGTAATGGTTAGTGAACCCTAGGTTTCAACTGAACATGAAAGCTAAATTCAAATGGTTACTCTAATTTGTATTTTGTGGATCACATCAATAATAACAAAAATTATCTAAACTTGTTCTTGACAAGTTACATACAACATATTTTGGAAGGATTGATCCTTTTTCTTCTAACCATTCACATTGCGTAGATAACATGCTAGTAATGTTATGAAAATATAGATGTCAGTGAAAGATAGGATTTATGTCGACATATAAACAGGTAGTTTTTAACATTCCTTGTTAATTTACAATAATTGAATGGACTCACATATAGGACATCAAGATTTAATTTTTTGTATTTTTAGTAGAGTGTGTGAGAAACAAATCATGATAAAAGAGTCAACTGTTGCTAAGGAGTATTTGTTAAACATAAAAATGTTTAGTAGTTCCTTAACACATATTGCAAGGGAGTCAACAGTCATTAAGAAGTATTTGTTAAAAATAAAAATGTTTAGTTGTTCCTTAACAAATATTGCAATGATATTTATTTGAAAGTGGGAAATGGAATATATTGTGCATAACACGTAATCACATATGTTTGTATCAAATAAAATTCCTAGCAATAATGAAGATCCTTTACTACTTGAAAGGAATGACATAATGGCCACTAGGATCTTAAGTTTCTTGATTTAAAAATAATGATAGACAAACAAATCATTTTCTTGATTAGTGGTAGCTAGGTTCCCACCATTACCTCTTATAATTGTAAACACTATCTCTGTTTTGAATAGATATTGTATTTCAATGATTATAAGTCTATCATATTGGATTGACTATCCCTGACAGAGAAAAGTGCTGCACTAAAAAACCTTAGGAGGGATGAATAGTTATGTATTTCTCATAAGATGTATTCTTTATGACGTATATTTGAGTTAGTTTGTTGTATTATAAAATTATTAGATTTTCGCTAAGATCCATTAGTAATTGTAAGGAATTACGTAACGGTGGCTAGGCTCAATAGTTCTTAATTTGAAAATAATGATTGTTAAGCTCCATTACTAGTTGAAAGGAATAACATAGCAACCGCTAGGCTCAACATTCCTTAATTTGAAAGTAGCTATATAATAACAAAAAAAAAATCTAGCTTAGTGGTCATTAGGATCCTATCATTAATGCTTGTCATTGTAATCACTATCTCTTCAAATTTGGATTGATACTATTTTCATTGATTGTAATTGTATCATATTTGTTGGACTGTACATGGCAGACCCAATTGATGTACTACATTCCATCGAGAGGGATGAATAATAATTTATTTCTGCTAAGATATATCTTTGTAAATTATAATCCATATTCATTCGTATCAAAGAAAAATCCTAGCAAATTCTAGGCTCAACAGTTTCTTAATTTCAAAATAGCTATAGAATAACAAATCATGGTCTAGCTTAGTGATTGCGAGGATCCTATCATTATCTCTTATCATTGTAATATCTATTTGTTCATCTTTGGATCGATATTATTTTTAATTGATTGAAATTGCATCCTATTGGCTGGAATTTAATGGAAGACCCAATTGTTACACTAAATTCCATTGATAGGGATCAATACTTTCTGTTCGTATAAAATAAAATTCTTAATGTCCGCTAAGCTCCATTACTAGTTGAAAGGATTAACATAGCGGCCCTTAGGATCATTATTTTCTTAATTTGAAGATAGGTATATAATAACAACCAATGGTCTAGCTTAGTGGCCACTAGGCTCCTATCATTACCGATTTTCATTGTAATCACTATCTGTTTAGATTTGGATTGATATTGTTTTACATTGATTGTAATTGTATCCTATTGGATGAACTTTACATGGTGGACCCAATTGCTCCACTACATTCCATCGATATGGATCAAGAATTACTTATTTCACATAAGATATATTTTTGTAAATTAAATTTCATACACATTTGTTCAAAGAAAATATCTAATAACTACTAGGCTCAACCATTTCTTAATTTCAAAATAGTTATAGAATAACAAATCATTATCTAGCTTAGCTACCACTAGGATCCTGTCATTACCTTTTGTTGTAGTAATCACTATCTGTACAGTTTTAGATCGATTATAATTTTTAAATATTATAATTATATCAAATTGGCTAGATATTACCTAATGGATCCCGCTTCTGGACTAGTTTCCATCGAGAGGGATCAAGAATTTCCACACATATAAAATAAATTTCTTAATGACTGTTAAACTCCTTAACTAGTTGAAAGGAATATTGTAGTGTCTGTTATGTTCAATAGTTTCTTAATTTTAAAATAGCTATATAAAAACTAACAATGATCTAGCTTAGTAGCCGCTAACCTCCTATCAATACAACTTATCAATGTAATCATTATATGTTGAGATTTAGATCGATACTATTTTTCATTGATTGAAATTGTATTGTAATGGTTGAACTTTAACCTAGAAGACCCAATTGTTTTACTACATTCCATCGATAGAGATCAAGAATTATTTATTTCTCCTAAGATATATCTTTATAAATTATAATTCACATCAGTCCATATCAAAGAAAATGTGTAGCGACTGTTAAGCTCCATTAATAATTGAAAGGAATGATATAGTGATCGCTAGGCTCAACAATTTCTTGATTTGGAAATAGTGATAGAATAAAAAATCATGATATATCTTAGCAAGAGCTAGGCTCATACCAATACCTCTTTTAATAGTAAACACTATCTTTAAAGCTTCTGATCAGTACTATATTTGATTGATTATAATTGTATCATATGGGCTGGACTATCCCTAATGTAGACTTGTGACACATTATATACCTCTGAGAGTATGTGATCTTTATGTAGTTTTTATTACATATATCATTTCAACATATAATTCACATCGGTTCTTATCAAATAAAATATTTAACAACTGCTACGCTCCATTAATAATTGAAAGGAATGACATAGCGACCGCTAGGCTCAAAAGTTTATTGATTTGGAAATAGCTATAGAATAAAAAATAATGATATAGCTTAGTGACCACTAGGTTTATACCAATACCTCTTTTTACTACAAACAATATCTTTATAGCTTCTAATCGGTACTATATTTCATTGATTATAATTGTATGATATGGGTTGGATTAGCCCTGACGTAGACTGGTAACACATTATATACCTGTTGAGAGTATGTGATATTTATGTAGTTTTTATTAGATAGATCATTGCAACATATAATTCACAATGGTTCCTATCAAATAAAATGCTTAGCAACTGCTAACCTACTTTATTTATTAAAAGTAATGAATGTGACCACTAGGCTCAAAAGTTTCTTAATTTAGAAATAATGATAGAATAAAATATCATTATATAACTTAGTGGCTGCTAGGATCATGTTAATACATGTTTTTATTGTAAACACTATCTTTACAACTTTGAAGCACTAGTGTTTTTCATTTTTAAATGCAAAAAACACCTTTTGAGATTTCAAAATTTTCATGCCATGTTTCATCATTTTAGTGGTTACTATTAATATTATAATATCACTGGATCCATATAGGTTTAAAATATTTTATAATCATTTCTTTATATATAAATTTCATAATTAATGTTCCAATTATAATGTTTTCTAACTTTCAAGTTCAAACTTGCCATGTGGCACAGAGTAATTGGAGATTTATATTTAATTAGCACACTACATCAAACATTGTTTAGGCTGATTTTGATAAAAATAAAAATAAATGTGCCTATTCATTTATATAGTTTATTTGTTCTATTTTTTTATAATATTATATGTTTTTTTTATTTTTACTATTGTAAGCTATAGAAAATAACAAAAGGCGTTGTTTTCAATATTATTTATTTTTTGATATCCCATTTCTTTTCTTAATGAGTGGAAAATTCAAATTTTAAATTGCGAATTCCCGCACATTTGAGAGTATTTAAAATTTGAATATACTCTCAAATTCCCCCGCTCTTTCACTCAGGAAATTCTTATTTTAAATTTTTCATATCCTACACTTTTTTATATTTTCAAAATTTCTAATGTGGAATGTGTCGAAAGAAATTATTAAATACCCTGGAGAACTATTTTTTAGGGTTTATGTTTATTTGATATTACAGAAAAAAAACTCATGAAATCATAGAACAATACAAGAAAGTCGTAGATATCAGGGACGAGTGTAATAATCCTAGATTGTTTTATCAAGGGAACAATCAGGAAGTAATTTTAATCTCGTTTGCACAGAGCATGCTAAGTCACACAAAAAGGAGGCACACAAAAGGATGCACACAAAAGAGGGAAGGAAATGGGTTATAGATAAAATCGTGCAGATAGTTAGTTTGATGCATCTAACGGAGGTTTGAAAGACATCACCAAGCTCAAAATAATCTCATATCTAAATCAGGTATTTATCAAAAATGTATATTATATTATATGTGCACCTTTTTATTGCAATCTTGTTCAGTCATTCTGCCTTGAACTAGTTCATGTCTTTTTCATGTCATTCCATCCCTACTTTTTCCCACAAAAACACGCTCCATCCCTAGCTCTGCTTAATGATTCCTTTTTATCGTCTTATCAAACTGCCTTGTTCTTCAAGAAATAAAGGATTTTGTTGTGCCCTAATGAAAGAAAATTTAATCCCTTTACAACTCTATTTTTATTTCATTTCAACATTTTCATGTATTTGTCATTCTATGTCCCCCTTTGGATTTTTTTTCTCTTTAGATATCCACCGTTCTATGCCTCCCTCTAGATTGATTTTTCCTTATAATGATGGCATGTCACATTGTCACTCATTTTTAAAATTTTAATGGTTTGCAAGACTCAAAGTAGTGTATAGATATTCCTTTCGACTACCTTTTTCCTCTTTTTATTTTGATAATAGAATTAACCCGATGTAATTATTTCATTGTATATTTTTTATATGGTTTCCACATTTACTTTATGAGAAGATATTTGAGGTTAACAAAAGGCTTTAAAACTATAAAATCAAAATAAGTTTTCAATTGTATGATAAATTTATGTACAATAGAAGGTAAACATATTATATATACGCATAAATTTTACCAAATAAAATTTTTAATCACTTTGTATTTAAATGTATATTTACTTTTCCACCCACTAAGCCATGAAAAAAACCACATATCTTTGTAGTGATGACAATATAATTCTTTTTAAACAATATTATTAATAGACCATGTATTATTGGTAAAATATAGAGTCTTGACATATATATTAATTCATGGTTCTACATGTATTTCTGTGTATCAAAATGGAAACTCCGCATTTATTTGTTATCATTTATAGATTTTAAATTTGATTTATGCTATCAGAATATAATCAATCAATAACAAGTTGTGGAGTTTACCGTTCACTAGGCTATAATTATATTTTGAAAAAAACCTATTTGAATCACAAAGATAATAAAAATCTATGTATAATAGTATAACAAATAGAAGGTTTATGTTTAGAGATTAGCTGTCGTCAGTTAAAGCATTGAGCAAATAAGATTGATGAATTATTTATTATGAAAACAAGATCACTATAATTTATTTGATTTTACACTTTCAATTTCAGAATTTGAAGTAACTTTTTTTGGGGTTAGCGTCCGCTAGGCTATACCAACAAATAATATTTGGATCTTAGTGGCCACTAGGTAAAGACATCGAATGATATTTGTATCCATGAAGTGGTTATGATTTCAAAAAATAGATTAAAATATTATGATCTTATCGGTCACTCTGATATGCCACAACATATTATTCAGAGCTTAGTGTCCCTATGTACGTCCACAAAATAATATTTAAAACATTATGGTTGCTAGCATTTAACACATTAAATAAATATATTCTTATCTTCAACGTTCGAAAGGTTATTTTCGCAACATATTATTTGGATATTAGATGTCACTAGGATTTAACAAAAATAAGAAATATATAGTGAGCTTAGCGAGTGATAGGGCATATCACAATACCATATTTGTAGCTTAGCGATCACTAGGCAATTATGAATATTTTGAACTTTAATGCCTCTAAAACACTACCACAAAATATTATTTAGAACATAGCAGTCACTAAGATTTAACAAAATAAAGTAAGACATTTCTACACTAGCGTCCACTACGTATTGTAGTAACATATTATTTGGAATTTAGCGGTGGCTAGGATTTCAAAAATTAAATTAAGGTGGTATGAAATTTGGAGTTGCTACGTACTGCCACAACATAATATTTAGAGAAAATATTTTGACGAGATTTAACATTTTAAATGAAATTAATTTGATCTTCGTGGTTGTTAGTCTTTACAATGCTCTAATAATTTAAGCTTAGCATTCGTTAGGATTTATCACATATTATTTGAAGTATATCGATTGTTAGGATTTAACACATGAAATTAAGATTCTAGGAACCTTACCGCCCTATAGGATATTCTTAATAATAATATTTGGAGGTTATCAACGGTATGCTTTAACAAATATGATTCACATATTTTTACCTTCTCAGCATCTACATGTTTCCACAATATAATATTTCGATATTAGATGTCGGTAGCATTTAACAAGTCACAGAATGATATTTTTAGCTTAGTGGCTAGATATATTGCAACATATTATTTGAAGATTTTTTGTCGTTAGGATTTAACAAAAAATAAGTAAGATATTCCAAGCTTAGCACCCACTAGGTTATGCCATAATAACATATTCTGAGATTAGTGATTGCTACTTATTTACGTATATTTTGAAATTTTACGCTTCTAAGACACTACCACAACATAATAGTTGGAACATGGTGGTTGCTAAGATTTAACAAAATAAAGTAAGATATTTTAGGACTGACATGTCCAATAGGTATTTCTGCAACATATTATATAGAGCTTAGTAGTTGATAGGATTTAAAAAATTTAATTAAGGTAGTATGAAATTAGCAGCCGCTATGTATTGCCACAACATAATATTTAGAGAAAAATATTTCACTAGGATTTAACAATTTAAATTAAAATAATTAAGATTCGCAAATGTTAGTCTTTACAACTATGTAATAATTTAAGATTAGCATTTGTTAGGATTTAACGCATAATATTTGGGCATATCATTTTTCAGGATTTAACATACTAAATTAAGATACTAGGAGCCTAGTGCCCGCTAGGATATGCTTAATAATGATATTTGGAGGTTATCAGTGGTATGCTTTAACAAATAAAATTAACATATTTTGAGGTGCTCAGCATCTAGGTGGTTCCACAATATAATATTTTTATATTAGATGTCAAAAACATATAATAAGTCAAAGAATGATATTTTTAGCTTAGCGACCACTAGCTTAAGATGCAACATATTTTTTGAAGATTTGTTGTCGCTAGGATTTTAAAAAATACAAGTAAGATATTGCGAGCTTAGCGACTGCTAGGTTAATGCCACAATAATATATTCTGAGCTTAGCGATCACTAGTCATTTGCGTATATATTGAAATATTACGCCACTAAGACACTACAACTACATAATGGTTGGAACATGGTGGGCACTAAAATTTAACAAAATAAAGTAATATATTTCAAGACTAGCATGCCCTAGATATAGCCATAACATTTTATTTGGAGCTTAACAACTGCTATCATTTCACAAAATTAATTAAGGTAATATGAAATTAGTGGCCACTACAAACTTCCACATCATAATAATTTAAGCTACGTAATGAAATTAATCTGAGATTCGTGGCTGCTAGTATTTAAAACGATGTAATAATTTAAGCTTGGAATTCATTAGGATTTTACGCATAATATTTGGGGCATATTACCACTACATAATAGTTGGAACATGACAGACACTAAGATTTAACAAAATAAAGTAAGATATTTCAATACTAGAATCCAATAGGTATAGTCGTAACGTATTATTTGGAGCTTAATGTTATTAGGATATCACAAAATTAATTAACGTAGTATGAAATTAACGACCACTATGGACTGCCAAAGTATAATAATTTAAGCTACATACTGAAATTAATTTGAGCTTCATGGCTGCCAGTCTTTACAATGATGTAATATTTTAAGCTTAGCATTCATTAGGATTTAATGCATAATATTTGGGATATATCAGTCATAAGGATTTAACACGTTAAATTAAGATTCTAGGAGCCTAGCGCTCGCTAGGATATGCTTAATAATAATATTTGGAGGTTATCGGTGGCATGTTTTCACAAATCAAATTAACATATTTTGAGTTGTTTGACAGCTAGGTTCTTTGAAAATATAATATTTTGACCTTAGATGTCGCTAGTATTTAACAGGTCAAAGAATAATATTTTTAGCTTAGCGTCAACTAGCTTATGTTGCAACATAATATTTGAAGATTTTTTGTTGCTCGGATTTAACCAAAAATAAGTAAGATACTGCGAGCTTAACAACCACTAGGTTACGCCACAATAACATATTCTGAGCTTAGCGATCGATATCCATTTACAGATATTTGAGCATAATGTGTGCTAGTTAATGCCACAACAAAATATTTTGAGTTTAGCATATCAAAACAATAAATGCATGTTTAGATAAGTATAGAATTTGGAATATATACACGAACATTCAATCAATTATAAAAATTCATATATTTACATGTCATGCATATTACAGTTCTTTCCAGTCTATCTCAAATAATATCATTTATGATTCACTATGGCTCTTCCTTAATTATGGGCTGCTATTGATCTAAATCCGCAGGAAAAGTTGATTCATGAGTTTTTTGCTCTTGTTTCGGGACCTCTTTTATCATCTTGTTGTCGTGTTGCCTCAAAATATTTTTTTGTAAATTTAATAATGTCTAGTTTTCTCTGTTGTGTCCACAATCGGGTTTCTAGATAGCACATTATACTTGTCAAGCAAGACCTTTTGACTATAAATTTATTTTTACAATTTCCTTCAGAGTCTCTATTTTCTATATGTTTTCCCATGTTTTGGATAAAATCTAAATGACATGTGAAATTTCTCCTTCATTTTCCTCTGTTATTATCCTTTTAAAATTAATCAATAATTGCTTAAGCAATTTTGCAAACTCTTCATTAGAAATTAATGTAGATATATGAGTCGTGCATGCATTAGAGCCAAAAAAAATGAGAAGGTGATACATAAGGTTTGTTTTGATAGGCATATAAACAAAAAATCTTTTGAGGTTGGTCATATGGTCCTTTTGTATGATTCCAAATTTACACACCATCTAAGGAAAATGAAGGTGTATTTGTTAGGACATTTTGTAATGACCAAGATACTAGAAATGGGTTCTTTTCAATTACATGGGATGGATGGAAATCTGTTACCTGGTTACTTCAATGGGAGTAGGCTGAAGCCCTACTATAAATAAGTGTCTTCTATGTTTTGTAATAAGGAAGTATTTCCATTTAGATTAGGTTTCTCGTTCATGTATTTTTATTTTCTTTTCTTGTTCTGTTGTAATAAGTGTGCTCGCTTATAGAAAGATGATTACTATTTATTGAGTTGATGAGTAGAGGACCACACATACTTTTAGTGTGGTGTGAACTAGGTGTGTGTGTGCATGATAAAGTCAGTGAATTTGGTGCATGCAATGGTATAAAGTTGGGATGTTGGTTTAAAGGTGCACATAAGAAACATAAAAAAGTGTTACAGGTGCTAGCAATGACAATGCTTAAAAATAATTGCTCAGATTGGATACCACATAGAGAAGAGGTCGCACAATATAAAAAAGGTAGGAAGCAACAAAATGAGCTACTAGGTATATGGGATAGAGGAATATGTGTTGCAGTGCAAGAAAGTGTGCAAGAGGATTTCTGCATCCTGTAAGGTATAGGCAAGCCAGAAGGTTATGACTCCAGCATGTGGAAGAATGCAGAGTAAATTACAGAAAACTAAAAAACATATTTAAAGTTATAGTATGGTGGTAGGTGAGGAGAAATAAATGTCAAATATTTTTGTAAATATATAAAATAGGTCAAAGAGAGTTCATTCTCACATTGCATGTTGAAGTGTTTGAGCCATCAAAGAGTGACTTAAGTGTGCACCATTTCAAAGAGCTTGTGTAAAGATAATTTTGATGAACCATAGAAGATTTTCCATGACTTGGGGTGGATCTCCTTTAGAGGAAGTGTGAGTTAAAAATGAGTGTATGGATAGAAGGATAAAAGGTTTGGAGGTTTAATTACATGGCTTGGGTTTGGAGAAACAAAATAAAATTTACATGCATGTTCAAAGGTCAAAATAGAGTACGAGGAGGAGAAACGAGTGAAGGGATTTGAGAAAGAAGTGAACACACAATGCAAAAGTAAAATATAGGTAAGAATATCTAAGCACCTACAACACACCATAACCACATAGGGTTTGAAATTTGTAGCTTAAAATTATAACTAGAACAATGTCACCCAAGAAAAAAACCACCACATCTTCTAAAAACAAGGGAAAAGGAAAGAAACTTGTAATAGAAGAATCGCCGGAAGAATGGTTATCTAAAATGTAGTACCCAGATGGCATGATTATGGGGTAGGAATGGGAGTCCCACATAAGAAATTGTAAGGTCAGTGATTACAATCATCACTCAGATAAAAAAGAGTGCAAAATAAAGGGTGAGTTAATATAGAAGATGAACGTGAGGACTCCCGATAAAAAATGAATTTATGATGGCAAGGGGTACATGGACTTAGAGAATGCAAAAGTCCTTTAGTTGTATGAATTTACCTACTTTAGAAATCCTGAGCACCTAAATTAGTGGCTATTTTTGTGCGTCCATGAATATTACTTTTATTTTGTGGGTAGGAGGATGTGGATCACTTCACATTGGATACGAAAAGTTACAGGCATGCACAACTTGGGCCTGAAGATAAAATCTAGTTTTGATGATAATGTAGGCATAGAATCCACTTCAGTTGCATTCAAATTCCACAATGGAGGCAACTCAATGGATATTGTTAAAATATCTAACCTGACTGTGATATTTACCGTGCGCTTAGAGGAGTTGTAAGTTGGGAGAATCATAGAGGTGGACCTAGGTAAACAAAGAGATGGATCCACATCACACAAAAGATGACAGGTGGAGACTACATACAACATTTCCACCTTCATTGTTGAAGGAATTATTGAGGAAGTGCAAATATGTGATAAGATAACTTGGGGTGTCATCCTCCTCACACTTTTATTTTCATAAATTGGGGGTACCAGATGGACCAAGTGACAATATGTGGAAGTTCCCACCAGAGGATAAGTCCCTCGCAAAGAAGTATTAAAAATATACATGCATTGGAATTACTAATTTCTATAAACTTAGACTTGAGAGATAGTATAGGTGGATGTGCAAGGTATTTGAGCACGAGTAGAGAGTTCCAAGGAAGTTTCCCTCGGTTCTGGATGGTCAAGCTAAGTTAGCGGTAATACCAACACTTCTCCTTGGGTAGATTTGTGATGAAGATTGGGGGATAACGGCCCCTCGATTAAAATTCCTTTCTCCTTCATAGAAAGATGCTTCCAAGCTTCAGTAAACTAAATATATGATGCGCAGAAACTAAAATTCAATGCAAAACGGTGCATACATACTACCATATATTATGAAAGGAAATGCATATATTCTGGCAAGATGACCTATGTGGAGACAATGGAGTATGATGATATATATATCACACCTCAAAATATGGTTGTGGGAAAGAAGGAAGAAATAAGGTTATATATCTACTTAAATCCCAGAATAGTTAATGGAAAATATGTGGATGAAGAGGACCTTCCACTACCAACACCACCTAAAAGGTAAGTAAACTTTGTGAAAAATATTACTCACAAGGTTAATCCTCCAAAGCAAGGAGAAGAAGAAAAGAATAATAATGAGGAGGAGGAGGAAGAAGAGAAAGAGGATAATGTTATGTTTAATCAGGCCCACAATAGAGAGCTAGAGAGAATGTGTAAAAGACAAGAAAGTGGTGCAGGAACTTCAGAACCTGTGAGGAATTCGCTAAGGGTCACCCCTCCGAAACCAAGTGCAGAGAAGAAGACACCTCTAATAAGGAGAAGGTGAAAGTTGGTTCCCCATGAGGATAGTGATGAAAAGGATTCAGAGGAAGAGGATTCCCGTAATGAAGAAACTCCAATCATCCATGATGTGGAGAAGGAAGAATAAGGGCATAAGGATGATAATTCCTGACATGATGCAAAAGAGCATGAGGAATGTAGAAACAACTCTGAGAAAGAAGAGGGAAAGTGAGGGTGATGGTGTGATGATGAAAGATGAAGGAGTTTTAGGCAAAGATGGAACTAGTGCACGTGCACATGCAGAGAAAAAAGTTCCCAAAGGTAGGAGCATTGGTGGGAGAAGGAAGAAAGAAGAGATCTTCCACACACCACAGATATGCTACATTGATGATCAATCTAATGTGTTACATGTGATATTTCAAATCACAATACCAACTGATAACCTCTATGGTTGGGAGATGATTATCCCTGAAGGTGCGACCATATACACTAAGAAGATGCTCTCCTGTAATATGCAAACCCACATGGAGGAGCTAGATTTTTATATTATCAATGAATCATGTGTAAGGGTGTAGAATGAAGAAAGCACCAAATTCAACCCATGTGACTCTAAAGACCACTAATTTTGATAGATGAGCAGGCTAGTAATGCCTTAAACAATATAACAATAGAAGTGGATGAGAGGAATCTAGATAAAGGGGCCACCATTAGGGTATTGATTGAAGATAATAAGAAAATAGAACAAGAAGTGTAGTAACTTAATTAAGTGTAGTAATTTTTGTTATCCTTAATCCTTCTAACCCCAAGCACATCGGCCTATTACCCAGTGGGTGCTGGACGCTCACCCAAGGCACGTGTGGGCATTGAGCCCCTCCTTTATGTGAGTTTTGTGAGATGGTTTTGCCCTTGACGGAGGATCGGTTGCAAAGGTATAAATATACATGAATCTACTTTAAAACACAAGATGAACTAGTAGATATTTCTACCCATGCATCTAAAAGAAAGGAAATAAGCACATTATGAAACACAAGGAACCAAATATGATTCATGACATGTGAAAATAACATTAGGGTTTGCACCCCATGAACAAGTTGTACAGAACAAAGCCACGTATATATTTATCTAAGAAGTTTCAATAGCCACATTACATTCAAAAGGGGCATAAAAGACCATATAGAGTGAATGATGGAGATCCAAACCATATATCACATTCTAAACAAAGATCCTAGCTATGCTTCTCTTATTACAAGTCATTATAGACCCAACCCTTATGCCCATACCTGATGACATTCTTAAAAGCTTTTGGATGGGAACCCAGAACCTTAGGACTTCCTAACAATTTTTGCAGCACTTCCTTCACCCACCTCCTTCTATTTCATTCTCTATATCTCTTGTTGTCTCTCTATCTTCATATCTTCTAGCCCAAAAATTCCTTTAAATAATATCAACTTCCACCACCATGAATTCTACAAGGGTAGATTACATGCCAAGTATCCATGTGGTCCTCCATAGGTGAGTGCTTATCTCCTTTGCAAACCTTTCCACTAACTGTAATCATGCCTTTGAGAATATTCCCTACATGAAATATCCTTTTCTTGGCCTCCAAGGTTCCAGGTTGACACCTTATCCACTCATCACACCTAGTTGGGTCCTCACATTTTTCTTCAAGTGCCTTTAAAATGCCAAATATGGCTAAGTCCTTTAAACCCTTGTTCTTCCTCCCATGTGCACCCTGGTTTTACTAAAACCCTCTTTAAACCTTGTCCTACATGATTTCCTCTGAGCACCCTTCTATTTTATAGGTCATGCACGTGTGTGCTTTCTTAGTACTTAGTCAATGTTTTAGGGTCCAACATTACCCCACACTACACATGTTCTCCCTACTCGAAAACATCTTGCTTTAAAGAATAAGGAATAAATAAATAGAGGGATTGAAACAATTGAAAGAATAAAAGAATATAATAATATGCTACTGTTGTAGGAGGAGTGGGAATTCCTTTCTCACAGATGTCTCGATTTTATCCCATAAATCCACCTCACCTTGCGCTTGCTAAATTAGGTCACCCACTAATGTTCTTACTTCGTCAAAACTCAAATCGTCACCCTTAGCATTTAGCGTATCTACAATTCCTTCAAGTTGCTTGCTAAGGTCACCTACGCATCGATTCTGTGGGTGACCTGGGGATTTAGTTTCTTTAGCAGACTTTTAATTGAACTCTATAAGGTCTCGATTATTTCCAACTTTCTCTCAACTTCAGCTAGAATCTTATCCTGCTCCATCATGTTTCCTTTGTTCTTCTCCTAGAATTCTTTTAGATCTGCCTCATGTGTAACAAATATTATGTTTTCTACTCTATCCTTGTTGGCACAATTTTTCATATACAGTGTCAGCCATTTACACGGTGATCTTTACAGTGGAAATGAGCTCAATATATCGAGTAAATATCTCCCCAATCTTAAGTTTTTCTTCCTCTTTCTGATGCCCCATCACTTCTTCCGCCAACTCTAATGTGAGTGGCCGCCTCTCTTTGGTGAGGATGCAAGTCAAATCCTCCAAGAAGTGAAAGGTAGACCTCATACTTCTGATTGGGAGGGGGTTAGTCTGGGTTGCCTTAGAATAATGGCATTTACAATGCCCTCTATCTTCTTGTAAACTTCCCACACCCTATCCTTTTCATCCCTCAACTCACACCTTCATTGTGCATTGATTAGCTCCTGTTGTTTTATCTCCTTATCAATTTCAATTATCTCATCATTTTTCTTCTTATTTTCCTCTTCCAGCACCCTTATCTTGTCATTCCTACCAAAGATCCTTGCCTCTACCTCTATTGCACACCTTGTTGAATGCGTTACAAACCTACTCATCTGATAGTTGTTGGGAATCCACAAGAGGGTTGATCCCTTTGGAAGTTGGCACTTCCATTAATGCATCCTTGTTTACTTCGAACTCGGGATCATCAACGTGTTTTTTAATATGCCCAAGATAACATCTTCCTTGTGTGTGCATAGGACATTTCCTCATCAAAGGAAAAAACGACAGAGGAGTTGTTCCTTGGGCATCGAGATCTGAAAACATGTTCATAATACCTTATAGAGGTCATCTACATAATTCATTGCAGGTCCTCATGCCGCTACGATGCCTTTTCTTCCCATGTGTGTTGCTTTGGGGACAATAACTGCCAGAATAGGATCTCCACCCATGCTCCCATATTGCTTCCCAATGCTTGTGCTTCCCTTTATCTCCTTCAGTAGCTCATTGACACTACATTCCACCTCCTAGTCCACCAAGTTATTTATGATATCCTCCACCTCCTTCTCCGTTGAATCCTCTACCTGCTCCATAGTCGGGGTTGGGGTTTTATGATTTTTTCATGTTTACTTCCTCACTCCCAGCCTTATTATGAGCGTCTTCCTTATCCTCATTTATTTCTTTGTCTCCTTCCTCATCTAACTCGTGTACTTAGTACACAAGATGATCCTAACCCTCATTGCTCTCCTCATTGTATTTATCACTCTTGTCAACCTCCGTTGCTCTCTGTTTCTTCTGAGTCTGCTTCTTTTTCCACCCTTTTCCTCTTCCTTACCAGTAACTCAATCATGGGATACCTTTCTTTTTCTTCTCTCTAGGGTTGGCTCCTGTCTTTCTGGTGATTCTTCTCTTAAAGGGGACTTCCTTTTTCTAGCGTCTCCTCCTCAGATGTCTTCTCATTCTCCTCAGTGGTGGAATTTTTTGTGTATAGGTGCTTGGTCCTACGCGTGACTCTTGCGCGCATGCAAATTGGATTGTATGAGTGTTTGGTGCCTTATTTTCAGGATCCTTTTCCCTTTCCCTCTTTCTTGGCATAGCCTTATTCCTTATGGTGAGATATTCTGGGACAGAGATGTTAGGATAAATTAATTATGCATTATATGATTTATTATTTATTTTATTTTATTAATTAAATAATCATATTATATGGTTATATTATAAACCATAATATAATTGTAAGTTTTTTATATGGTTTTTAACCATATTTTTCTTTTTGTTTCACAAGGATAATTTTTACAATTATTATAACAATTTATATGCTTCCCGGATGTATTATTGGAAGCAGTTGTGAGTATGGTTTTACCTGTGTAATATATTTGTTTGTCTGCACATTGTTGTCCAATATGTATAAATATTGCAGCACTCCATTGTAATGGTTAATCAATTTCACATTAATAAAATATACAGGCTTCCGTCCCTATTTGTGAAATTACATTTGGTTTCAGAGTAAGTTGAAGGAGTATTGGAGGGTTGTAAGCAAAGTTTTGAGGAGCATTAGAGAAGCTTGTGTAAGCAAAAGAGAGCCAGAGTTACCTCTGCAACTTCCCAGCCCCATCTTTTGCAATACCACCATCGAATTCCTCAAAACCGCCATCAAATTCCTCAAAACCACCTTTATTCATTGCAATTAAGGCTGATGAGGATAAAATTCACCAAGGAAGAGATTACAAGCTCAAAGGAAGGAAGAAAAATGATGTAAGGCGCCATACACAGTCAAAACTGCCTTCATTCTCGCCAAAACCGCCTATCTTTTTTTCTCTTTGCTATAATTTTTACTCAAAACCACCTTTCCAAAACCGTGGTGTTTATGAAGAGGTATGGTTTTACAGTTTGGAAGTGTTTAATTATAATTTTCTCTTTACATATACTTGTTTAGCTTAGCCGCCCAAGTGGCTAGCATAAATTTTGTAAGACACTTCCCATCAAGAGAGGTCAAGGGGTCAAATCCCCCTCCCTCACCCACTACCAAATTTGCCGGAAAATTTAGTGGAACCGCTAACTTTAGCAGAAAATTCAAATTTAGTTATAACTAACTAAATTTAGCGAGAAAAAACCCTATTTTAGGGTTTAAAAAAAATCTCCACTCTGCATATTTTTGCATTCGGAGCACTTTTTACCAAAGGAGGGATAATCTAAAAACTTCATTTTGAGCTAGTTTTCTACAGTTGTTTGCTTAGCAAGTCGTATTGGGCTCCGAAGGCCACCAGGGCCCCGAAAAACAAATTTTTTTGCCTGCCATTCAATTCTTCCAGATTTTTGAATGTAATTGCATGCTTCAACATATTGTACTAATTTGCAGGTTTCCATAATCAATGGCAAACTTTGTAACTGCTTAGAAAATGGCAAATTTGTAATAAAAAATAGTATAAAAATTTGTTCTGTAACACTCACAAGATCCTAGATCTCATTCGTAGCATTCAGTATATACGGTGCCTCTGGGAAGTGCTTACGGGTAAAGCCGTCATGACTACTACTGCACTTAATGCCTAATATAGCTGCAACAACGTCATCTGGGTATCGACCCTTTAAATCAACGGGGAGTAATAAGGTCAAAGTGCACACACTATGAGCCATCCCATCCGTCTGTGAATGATTGCACGACATAAATCCGGACTGAGAAATTATCCGAGTATATAGCGAAGTTACGTGCGCGTATGAGGATATTTCTTTGAGCTGGTGTCAATAATCACATAGACCCCATCAGTACTGTCTTAGTACCATGTATTGAATTCTTTCACGTACGTTAACGCCTCTTTCACATACCGTCCGAGTATATAGAAAGGGGTGAGCTTCTTCCACATACCGACGGGTATATTGGAAGGGGCGCGTATATAGAAAGGTTCGGTATATCGGACTGACGGTATATAGATTGGGAGACCTAATACCTGGAGTGATAAGAGCCAAACCCTGTTAGTGATCTCTGCAAAATGGGTACCAATGCCCCCAAATTTTTTCTTCCGGATTCGCAATTGCTCAAAGGAAGCAACTATACTGCATGGAAGACAAAAATAAAGACACAACTTGAGTTTGAAGAGATTTGGTCTATTGTGAATGGTACTCTGACCAAATCAACCACTGATTACAACACAACAATGGCAGTTTGATAAAGTAGATCAGAAGGCCAAACTCGTCATCTTGTTTGGAGTGTCCGATGATGTGCAACCCCACATTCGAGATGCCAAAACAGCAAAAGAAGTGTGGGATAAATTGAGTACAATATATGAGGCCAAGAACAAGAATGTCATATTGAATTTGCAGAGTTAGTTACATACACTGAAATTCAATCAGAATGAGAAAATTGAAGCTTTCTTAAGAAGAGTTACAGAATTAAGGGCTTCACTTCTAGCCCTGGGAGAACCAGTCACAGATGATTCTCTTATTCCCATTTTTCTGAGAGCAATCCCCTCTTCTTACCGCATTTTTGTCACAACACTAAACATGACAGATATGACAGTTGGTTTTGACAAACTGGTAAAACCTATTGCAACAAGAGGAAGCAATGCACAATAAGGATGATGAAGAGGAGCAGGCACTGTCTTCACATCAAAAATGGAAATGAAAAGGTAAAGGAAAACCTAATTCCTATCAGAATTCTCAACATTAGAATCAATATCACGGGGACAATCAACAGAAGAAGCAATGTCCAATTTGCAAAAGAGGACATGACTTAAAATATTGTTGGTATAACACTTTATAAGAAAGGTTCATCAAGCCAACTCTGGACCACAACAACAACAATTATTACAATGGAAATTCTAACAACTATCATGGGTAGAAAAAGGGGAACTGGAAAAGAAGACCCCACCAGCAAGGTAATATTGTTGAGCAACAAGAATAGTCGGACAATGAAGACTTCTTGTTCACTGCTCAATCAAGTGAACCATCCACGTCATCTAGTGATGTCTGGTATGTTGATTCGGGAGCCACTCGACACATGACCAGCCATAGAGACTGGTTTATTTCAATGAGGGACATGCCATTGAAAAATCATGTTTCGTTGGGAGATTATTCTTCATATACAGTTCAGGGGATTGGGAACATTTCTCTACCCCTTGGTTCACGCAAATGCAGACTATCAAATGTCCTATATGTTCCTGGGTTGACAAAGAATCTTCTTTTAGTTAGTCAACTCCTAGATCACAACCTGAAAATTGACTTTGATAGTCAATCCGACAAGAAAACGTGTTTGATTCGAGATAAATCAAGAGGCTCAAAAATAATTGTAAAAGCCTCCAATGTGGGACGCATGTTCTAACTTGATTTTGTTCACAAAGATGATCAAGCACTTATTGCTAAAAACACCACCTCAGCACAATTGTGGCATCGAAGATTTGGTCATGTAAGTTTCAAATATCTCGAAACACTTTGCCAGTGTAATATGGTACATGGGTTACCATCTCTTCAGAAGGATACAGAAAAGTGTCGTCACTTCCTAGTAGGAAAACAACACAAAGTTTCATTCCAGAGGAGTACATTTCGAGCTCATGGTAAACTTGACCTACTTCATATCGATCTTTGCGGTCCACTGTAGCCAAGTCATACTGGGTTCTAGTACTTCATGCTTTGTGTTGATGACTATTCACGGAAAATGTGGATTTTTTTGTCTTCACAAGAAAAGTGAAGCATTTGAAACCTTCAAAAAGTTCCAAAAGTAGCAGTTGAGAAAGAAACTAGTCATCACATCAAAACTCTCCACTCAGATCGAGGGGGGAATTCACTAATGATGAGTTCAGAGACTACCTACAAACTCACAGGATTTGTCGAAAAATGCCTCCTCCACACACACCGCAGCAAAATGGTGTTGTTGAGAGAAGAAATCGTACCATCACGGAAATGGTGCGATGCATGATCGATGAATCCAGACTTGCAAAGACAGTAGTGTATTTATTGAATAGAGCACCCACAACTACTCTTGATGGAATTACACCACAAGAAGCATGGTAAAAAATAAAACCATCCATTGCACACATCAGAGTATTTGGGTGCAAAGCAAGCATGCACATACCCAAACAGAAAAAAAATAAATTAGACATGAAGTCACAAAAACTCATCTTCATTGGGTACAGTGAAGAGACTCTTGGGTATAGATTGATGGATCCTAAGCCCAGAAAATTCTACACCAGCAGAGATGTTGAGTTTTTCGAGAAGAAGGAAGCAAAGACTCCTCCTCCAGACTCGCAAGATGTAGATTTTTCATCTATTGTAAAAATTGAAGCTGATGTTCCCTCAGAAGATGAAAGTGATGATGGGGATGATGATGATCAGATAGAACCACAACCCATGGGAACAGTTCAGCGTATGCCTAAATGGTGTACAAGTACATTACGAGATGTAAGATTGGATGCTCCACCAAATACATCCACCCCTGGACCACAGACTCGCAGTAAAGCAATAGAAGAAGTTAATTTTTCTTTGATGAGTAGAGTTATTGAATTAGATGAGCCCTCTACAGTCCAGGAAGCCCTACAGTCAAAATCTTGGAAAGATGCCATGGATACTGAATATCAATCAGTGATGAAGAATAACACTTGGAAGCTTGTCGATCTTCCACCAGGGAAGAAACCCATTGGATGCAGATGGATATTCAAAACTAAGTACAAAGCAGATGGGACAGTGGACAAGTACAAAGCAAGACTTATAGCAAAGGGTATGCACAAAAATAAGGCATTGACTATGAGGAGACATTTTCTCCCACAACTAAGATCAAAATGATCAGGATGATATTTTCTCTAGCTTCTCAGTTTGGATGGAAAGTTCACCAAATGGACATAAAAAGTGCCTTCCTAAACAAAGATTTACAAGAAGAAGTCTACATGACTCAACCTGAGGGATATGTTGTACCTGGTCAAGAAGCAAAGGTATGTAGACTTAGGAAATCTCTGTATGGTCTAAAACAAGCACCCCGAGCATGGTACATCAAGATTGATGAGCATATCATACAACATGGATTTGTTAGAAATCCATATGATCCCAATCTCTACCTCAAAAATAAAGGGGGGGAGATGGTGATTGTTGTTGTCTATGTTGACGATCTAGTCATCACTGGAAGTTCAGTGAGAATGATCGATGCAACGAAGAAAGATCTTAATCGATCATTTGACATGACCGATCTTGGGCTGATGCACTATTTTCTTGGATTGGAAGAGTGGCAGAAAGAGAATCATATTTTTGTTTCTCAGATGAAATATACCAAGACTAAGCTCGAGAAGTTTAGGATGATGGATTTCACACCAATTGCTACACCCATGGAGAATAGATTGCAGTTATCTCGTTCAGATCCATCTCTTGAGGTAAGTGCCACTCTCTATCGGCAGTTGATTGGGAGTCTCATTTACCTGACCTATACTAGGCCAGATATCAGCTTTGCAGTAAGATATCTATCCAAGTTCATACAGGAACCCAAATTTTGTCTTTGGAAAGAAGCAAGGTGCATATTGAGATATCTCAAAGGATCAGTGGATCTTGGTCTAGAATACAAGAAGAATGACAACTTCTTCTTGTCTGGATATTCAGATTCAGATCATGCAGGAAACATTGATGACAGAAAATCCACTTCAGGATTTGTGTTCTTTATGGGATCTAGACCAATATCATGGGGAAGTAAGAAACAACACTTCATTTCTCATTCTTCCACAGAAGCTGAGTATCGTTCTGCAGGAGAAGATGTCTGTGAAGTGATTTGGCTACGTCGCATACTAGAAGGACTTGGAATACCACATGACAAACCAACCACCATGTATGTTGACAATGAAGGTGTTCTCAAACTTGTTCGCAATCCAGTTTTTCACGAGAGAACAAAGCACATTGAGGTACACGTTCATTTCATAAATGACCATGTGTTGAAGCACAACATCCAGCTTCAATATTGTCCAACAGCTGAATAACGAGCATATATCTTCACAAAATCACTTGTATGTGACAAACTCGAGTTGTTCAGAGAGTTCCTCTCCTCATCCCTTGAGACAATGCACAATTAAGGGGGGGAATGTTAGGATAAATTAATTATGCATTATATGATTTATTATTTATTTTATTTTATTAATTAAATAATCATATTATATGGTTATATTATAAACCATAATATAATTGTAACTTCTTAGGTATTCTCCATTTAGCATTGTATATGTCACGCATCTGTTCATACCATTTCTCAAGGCATGCCTTGTGAGCGAACGTCATGGTGTCATAATTATATTGGTCAAACCTTTTTGCAGAGGAAGGGTTCTCCTCTGGGTACTTCCAAACAAATTTATCCAATCCATTAGGAACTCCAATCTATGAAAAGATGATGGTAACGAGGACATTACCAAACATGATCTTCTCTCCATCACGTGTGGTGATTATAATTTCTTCTATAATAAAATTTGATAGATTATAGATGGTCCACTCTGAGATGTTACAAAAAACATTAAACCAGGCCTTGTTGATCTGTGTCTATCTCACCTGTCCATTTTTGGAGACAAAGTGCGCAACTATCCTCATCACATGGTTGGAAATTTCAGAAATGTTGAAGTAGCGTGAACCCATCTTATATTCATATGACTCAACGGTCTTCTCAATTGTCATCTTATCATCCAAGTCATCATCCAGTGACTCTCCTTCGTAGGTAAGACCAATAAACTTGGAAATCAGCTGGGGGCTATGTGCATCCTTTGTCCTGCGAAGTATAAGTGGTCTTCATACACACGTGACATTAACCACTGGTATAGTCACTCCGGATTTCCAAAATAGGGAAACTCATAGAGTTGCAATAACCCAACCTTTTCAGTCTTTAACTTTACTTCCTTGTCATAGATAGGCAACCCCTCTGGTGTCCTCTTGTTCATATGACGAACTAGTTATAATGCCATCTATTTTTCTGTGGTTCTCATCTGATGGTTATAATCACTCACAACCATCTTTCTGACATGTGAAACCCATTCTTTACTAAGTAACACACTGTTTTGAGACTGCATTTATGCGTACCATTCTTCATTAAAACTGGAAGAGATGGCCAGTTTACCCTTTCCCTTTCCCTTCTTTAGTGAAACGGTTGATACTTTCTTTGGTGTCATTTATTCATTGGGTCCTTTAAAATTCTTCCTTTCATTTAGTTCTATCTCTACTTGAATTTGTGGATTCATTTCCTTGCAACAATCCATTCAAATCTTGTGCCCTAGCTATGCAAACCTAACCTGGAAAACCCATTCTCTTTCACAAGATGATGCACCACCCGCGGGATATTTCTACAAAGCCTCTTTTACTCACACCAATGTACTCCTTTTCCACTCTGATTCACTGATCAAACTAGATATGCACACAAATCTTAACAACTTCTCTTTCACGCAACTCTTCTTGTCAAGGATTACCTAGTTCACGAGAGCTCTTCGATAATGCAAATTTAAGGTAAGAATAACACACCCCCAACCTTCTATTTATGGCTCTTTCTTTTCTCTGTAATAAATTCCATGCCATCTAAAATTGTACTTTTACATTAAAGGTGACTTTTATCAATGCCAACCTTCAGCGCTTTCCCCTTCTGCACGCCTAATTCTGCACAAAAACTTTTACAACCTTTTGTCGTGTAAAAAACCTTACTAATCAAAGATCATTACATGTGCTGAATTTTAGTACTTGTCACATTACTTCACCCCACACAAACTTAGATGCGCGTTCCTCTGCGCATAATTTTTTTTTGAAAATAATAAGTGGCTAGTGATGCACAATGCACACACAACAAAAAACAAAGATAAAAAAGCAATGAGAAAGGGAAACACAATGAAATGAAGAAAAGAAATTACAGTAAGGGAAAATCCTAGGCAAATTAGTAAAACTACCTTATTTTCAACTACACAGAAACATTATTTATAGTAGGGTTTCAACCTACTCCCATTGAAGTGACCTGGTAACCTCATCCCATCAAGCGCTTGTAACTATCACGTGTCAGAATCAAGGATGTATAAGATAATGTATGGTCCTAGCCAATGGAATTTCAGTTTCCAAGGGTGGCACAAAAATTTAGAGTCATAAAGCAAGACCATCTGCCCAACCTTGAACTATTTTTTTTTATATGATGATCATGTCATGCTTTTTTTCACACCGTCTCAATCTTCTAACTCGTTCTAGAAAGTGATCACCTTTCATCCAATTGTATTAATTTCTCCATGTGTTTGTGTAGTTTCTTCTCATCATCTAATCCTCTTGTGTGGAAAATACCCAGGGAAGAACTCATAAACTCTATTGGTATAATAACTTTTGTGCCAAACACCAATTGAAATGGTGTGGCCTTGTTCAATCTATTGTAGGTTATCATATATGCCCATAGAATGGTTGAGACTTTGTCATCCCAATCTTGTCTTGCCACATCATGGCTCCATTAGGTTGAAGGTGATAAGGGGTGGTCTTGCGATGGGCCACCATGAACTTTGCCAACAAAATTCTAATTGTATCATTCAAAAAATGTGTTCCTCTATCACTAGTCAAGCTTAAGGGACATCCATACTACTGATTATGTTCTCCCACCACAGGAATCTAGTTTTTGTCATTGTTGTGCAGTCCTCCATATGCATTGCCTCCACCCACCTTGTTAAGTAATCAGTGTAAGTAATGATATAGCTCGAACCATTCCTTCACGTGACAGGTGAAATTGGTCCTATGAAATCAATTTCCCACTTCTCAAATAGTTTTTCACTAGCTATTGGTCTCAAGGGCATTTCATCTCTTCTTCCTAGTTCGCCAAGGCACTGGCAATGGTCACATGCCTTACAAAATTTAATACAATCCTAGTATATTCTTTCCCACCAAAGCCCTGCGAGTAGAATCTTCCACGCAGTGGCATTCCCTGCATAGTGTCCTCCTGCAATCCCACCATGTGCTTCCTCCATGATTGCAACACGCTCATGTTCTAACATGCATCGGCAGAGAATTTCATCGCAGCCCAACTTGTTTAAATATCCACTAATTAAGATATAGGGTACAATGCATACAACCAATTATTTTTTCTCCAAATTCTTCATTTCCTCTGGTGCCACACTTATTTTGAGAAACATAACAATATCCTCTAATTCAGAGGGTGCACATTGCAGTCTAAATATTTGTGCATCTGACATCATATCTTCAATGCTTTGCATGTCCTCCCCTGTGTCAATTCTTGATAAATGGTCAGGTCCCAAATTACTCTTACCCTGTTTTACAACATTCGTAATCTCAAACTCTTGAAATAATATAACACATCGAAGTATACGCCCTTGTAAAATAGGCTTGTTTACCAAGTACTTCAATGCCATGTGGTCCATGTATAATATAAAGTTTTTTCCAACAAATACTACCTAAATTTATGCATCGCGTAGATCATTGATAATGCCTCATGGTTGGTAGTAGTATAATTCTACTCTACTGGTGTCAACTTCCTACTTGAAAAGAAAAGAGGGTGATCAATAGTCCCCTCACCAAGTTATGCTAACAATGCTCCAATGGTCATCCCTAATGCATCAACATGCACATGGAAGGGCTTATCCTAGGAAGGAAAGCGTAATATGGGCATAGTAATAATCTTATTATTCAATGTATCAAACATGATCTACTACATCTCTCCCCAATGAAACGTACATCTTTGCTTTAGCAATCCTTCCAATGGTGCAACAATTTTGGCATACCCTCTAATACATTTTTGGTAGTACCCTGTATGCCCAAGGAATATGCATATTGTGCTTTGGCTGATGGGGTCTCCTAATCCTACAATGACAAAAACCTTGGCAAGATCCACCAACAAGCCTTCGTTACATATAATGTGCCCAAATAGGGTCCCAAATGGAGTAGCGAAAAGACATTTCTTGGTGTTGAGGGATATGCATAACTTCCGGTGCCTCTCGAACATCAACTACAAATTGTCACAATTGAATTTTACTAGTCCATACACTTTCCAGTCATCAAAGTAGACCTGAAGAAACTTATGGATAAAATCCTAAAATTCCTGGACCATTATGCATGAAAAACAAAACAGGTGCATTCTTCAATCCAAAAGGTATGACCGTGTAGGAAAAACTTCCCAATTTAGTTGCAAAAGTTTTCTTTTCTTGGTCCTCCTTTGAAATTCTAACTTGATGGTACCATGAGAAGCAAACCTTGAAGGAATAGGTCTTGCGCCTAGCTATTCCCTCCAGAATCTCCTTGGTAAAAAGGGTTGGGAAGGGATCAATTACACATACCACATTAAGATCCCTATAATTAACAAAAATCCTTATCCTTCCATCTTTTTTAATGCTTATCCTTCCATCCTTTTAAATGCTTATGACCATTCTAATTTCCCCACAACTTCAATAATGCCTTATGTGATAATCTTGTCTATCTCCTCCTTGACCCGGATGTGCCAATTTGGATTCATTCGGTAAGGTGTCTTCCGAATCAAGTGCGCTCCCTCCTTTAGTTTCATCCTCATCTCTCCTAGAGAGTGGTGAACTCCCTTAAGCTCACGGTACCCACATGGAAATAAATCCTGAAAATCACGCAATAAATCAATTATCTTTGAAACATCCTTTCCTGACCAATAGTCCCCAGTAGTATCCTCCTTAGGTTCTGCATCTGAGCCAAAGTTAACATTCTTCATTTTTAGGATTTCATGGTATGCACATGCTTTTTCATCAGCACTATCCATTACCTCATGCATACCCATGGTATAGGTTAACATATAAGTTCTCCACTTCCTTGCCATCTATCACATAGACTAAATTTCCCTTTTCTTTATCCATGTAGGCGTGCTCAAGCTATAGTTTGGTTTCTCCATATCAAAACATTCCTTTAAATTACGTTCTGCCAATAATTCCATAATTTTATCCTCAGCCATGGCACTATCTCCCATAGTTAGGAACTTTAAAACCTATAACGCCTCATTCACTAATGGCTTAGTACTTTGATATTCAAAGGTTTGAATAAAGCCATCTGTTAACTCCCTCCAGTTCCCTATCTGATGGCATAATTTATAATGAACGTACCATGCGTGCGCACAACCTTACAGTGTGGAATAGAAATTGTGCACCCAGAGGGAAGTGGGTAAAGATTCTACACATCTCAACCATGTCTTCTCACATTCCTGGACATGATCTAAGGTATATCCCCTCCCATCATAGCCATAGATCCTAGTAGGCATGTTACTCCGAATGAATCTAATAGAGAGTGCAATCTTCACCTCGAGCCATTCTATAAGATTGTCCTGATGCATTGTCCACCAACGTGCTACAGTTCTGTGTAAAGTGTAGAAAAGCATGCTCCTTATTTGGACCTTGCATCTCCATTAGGATTCCATGGCTTGTAGGAAAACATCAGGGTTTCCTTCCCAGTGTAGTTTGGTAAAAATTTTCCCTTTAGGCACCTTAGTGGGCGCACCTTCGTTACTCTTGTAACAGATCCTCTCAATTGCCTCCCAATTAACTCATAAGTCCCATGCACCCAATTATCACATGCTACATCACTCATAAATTGATCATCTTCAAACTGAATAACTCCTTCTGTAGGGTGAATCACTTCAGGGTCCTTAGTAGAGCACACATAGGTTCTGTTAAGGACTTCTTCTCCCAAGGGCATAGTATAGGGAGTTGACTTGTCATCATTGAAAGGGATGATAAAATGTTCCTCCTTGTTCTAAAAAATTATGTACCCCTTATTGAACCACAAGTAAGCATTGTTCTTATAGTACCAGGGGCTTCACAGTAGCACTGGAAAGTTTTCTTCCTCAACTAGTGCCAAGACTTTGAAGTTTCCAGTGAATTTCACCCCTTGGATAGTGATAGCAGTGTCCCTCAAGATACCAATGGGAATTACCTTTGTTTTTTTATCCATATACATAAAATATGAGGATGGCTATAATGGGGACCTTCCCATTTGATTTCATGCATCTAGAGTGAGAAAATTAACCTCTACACCCATGTCTATTAGAATATTTCTCAGAAGCCACCCGTCGACTACTGCATTCAAGGTAACTCCTTATCATAATCAATGGTGTGAGGGGGAAGGTTAATGTGCAGGACCTATCACTTTTTCTCTCCTCTGGCACAAGGTATCCTCTCCTGTAACCATTCTCCTAGAAAAGGGATGATATTCTCTTGCCTCAACATTTTGTATACTTCCCTAACTTCATCTAGATCCCTCTGTGGAGCCTCAATGCTCTAACTGCCTTGAATACTCCTTCAGGCACTTGATTTCTCCATGTAGGCTTTGAATTACATCCATGGTCTCCTGATAAACCTCTTTCCGATGAGCAGGATTTGGATACTCCCCTTCCACCACCTCTTCTCTAGGAACTAGTGGCCTTTGCTTTGGTATCTCCCTGACACGTGTAGCCTCAACTCACGTCATTACCAGTATAGGTTCTAACTTCGACTCATGTGCCACCCTTGGAATCCACTGCGAGTCTTATTTATTCATGATTACCATCCCCATGCCTTTGTATTTCCATTGTTTCTAGCTCATGTGTTTTAATAAATTTGTGTACTCTTCATAATTTTTCTTCTTTCCACACCAAGAGTATTGTAATAGATCAGGACATTCGTGCTTATAGTGCTATGTAGACCAACAATTGTAGCAAGTTCCACATAGGAACTCACTTCTCTTACCTCCATGATTTTCATGACCTCAAAATACTCCATAGAATCATCTTCCACAGACTCCTCCATCCGTGCACCCTTCATAGTGATGATCATCATTCTTGGAATTGTTTGTAACACTAGTCTGATGCACACTAATATCAATGGCATCATGTATTTGGTCAATCAATCTATAATCCTTGGTGTCATACATAGTAGAGGTGAAAATATTGTAATAGAAAGACACATTCTTATGGATCGCACGATGTAGTAATGGGAACCTTCTTGCATTATGATCTCCGTGGAAAATTTCATATTCCACAGTCACGGTGTGAACTGATCTTTGAGGACAATTGTCCTTCATATGCCCCTCTATTTCACAATTCATGCACCATAGTCCACTGTGAGTGTCATGTGGTGATTTCATAGATAATTTCTCCTGCTACTTTTCCATAGAACCAATTTGGGCTTCAATAAATGGCCTGACTCTGGTGTTCATGCTTCCAATGGCCTTATCACGTAAGGTAACTTCCAATGCCTCACGTGGATCTTTGAAAGTTTTATGTGAAAGCATTCTCTTGAAGGGTGTTATTAATCCTCCAACAAATCATTGAGCATGTTGAAAAGGATGGATATCATAAGATAGTTTTGATAAGAGATTCTTAAAGCGTGCATCATACTTCCGCACACTCTCTCCCATTCCTTTCTAAATTTCATTCAACACCCTGATGCTCTTCTGTTCGTATTCAAAAATTTGGAACTCTACCAAGAATGCATCACACAGCACAGTATAATCCACCATCGTCTGGTGTGGGTCATATTTCTAGTACCATATATGTGCACACCCTTACAAAGTGGTCACAACTGAGTTTCTTTCCTTTCCGAGGAAATGATTCCCTTCATGTGCCATAGTATCTCACATTTATGTACATGTTCTGCGGCATCCTCAACACCATTGTAATCCAGTAAATGTAGTGACTTTTCAAAGAATACTTACTGAGGGGGTTAAGGCCCTTGTTTACCTACTCCAGAACCTTGATTCCCTCCGATGTTTCCTCCACCACTAGATCCACTAGGCCCACCAATGCTTGTTCCTCCCAACCCTCCACATACTCCAGATCCACTAGTTATATCAGGTCTACTAGCACCTCCTCTAACAGACCCACTGGATCCTCCTCCCGTAGCCAGTAAGGGTCCTAAAGAGGTTGCACATTGTGTCCCTACTAAAACGTTAAACTACGCGCTGATAGTTTGTGGTATTGCACCACTTCTAGATGTGTGTCCCACACCACTCCCAGATGGGATAATCAAACTTTGTGTATCCGTAACTTATCCAAAGGTCATACTAAACAATATACCCCCAAATATAGGAAATGATTGTGCAGCCATAGATGTACCAAATGAAAAATTATACCTCGTAGGAATAGTCCGATCACCAACAAAAACACAAATTGGGTTAGTAATAGTTCCCTCAAGAATTGGACTACTAAGCACAAGGGTTTGGTTACGGTGTGGATCAAGATGTGTACCCACAACTCTCCTCCTTTCTTCACAACGAGATCTCTCCAGAAACCAAAGGGGTTTCTTTCCTGCACTTGCCAAGATGGGATAACAAATACTACTCAGGTTCCACGTCCTTTGTGTAGAACTCAAATCCTTCCTGTAACGTATGTCTCCATATATACATTTCTCATGTAACTTTGCATTTTATATCTATCTCCTTTTCACGGGTTTCATTGGAGTTGAGCCACCTTTCCTCTTTTTCTCTTTCAGCCACAAGATCTGCCACTTTCCTCTACCCTAGCTCCCTCACCCAGCACCTAATAAAGGTTTAGCCAACCATAGGGAAGGATTTTAAACTCATTTTAATAATCAAGATTTTTATGGATAGAGGGATAACACACAAGAATGATCCCCTTGGCTCCTTCAAGAATTCAAACTCATAAACTTTTAGACAAGAGTACATATAGATCATGTATTCCAATGTGTAGCTAGTCAACACCCTATTCCACCAATGATCAACAACACGGGTCCAAGTTAGGTCAGCATCATGCAGTTTTTGATATTCATCTTGGGTCCATACACGAGGTATATAGTATGAACTTGACCTGGATGCATATGCCAAAATCCATTCATACAACTCTACTGGAAAACATCAAAATAAGGTCTCATATAGCTCATGGTACATATGTTCTTCTACCCATTTACCTATATCAAAATCAAATCCAGTATTAAACCTTTGAGTGAACTCATCCTTCGTGCTCTTAAACCATGTTTCAACACTATCCAAGGTCAAGTGCTCTGTCACCACACATAATTCTCACAACTTCGAAAAGAGGTCCCGACAATGGAACCAAGATGTAGTCATTTTTTTTAGCCTTAATACTTATAACTCCAAGCACACTAGCCTATCACCCAGTGGGTGTTGGGCGATCACCTGAGGCATGCACAGGAGCTGAGCCCCTCCTTTATGTGATTTTTTTGAGAAGTTTTTTCCATTGGTGGATGATCAGTTGCAGAGGTATACATATACATGAATCTACTTAACAACACAAGATGAACTAGTAGATCTTTATACCCATGCATCTAAAATAAAGTAGATAGCCACAATATGAAACAAAAGGAACTAGATATGCTTCACAACATGCAAAAATAACATTAGGGTTTACACACATGAATAAGTTGTACAGAACAGAGCCACATATATATTGATCTAATAAGTTTCAATAGCCACATTACATTCAAAAGGGGCATAACAGACCACATACAATGAATGATAGATATCCATCCCATATATCATGTTACAAACAGAGATCCTAGAAATGCTTCCCTTATTAAAACTTATTATAGGCCCAACACTTTATGCCCATACTTGATGACATTCTTACAAGATTCTGAATGGGAACCCAGAACCCTAGGACTTCCTAACAATTTCTGCAGCACTTCATTCACCTATCTCCTCCTACTCCATTCTTTATATGTCTTAATATCTCTCGTTATCTCTCTATCTTCATCTCTTCTAGCATGTTGTCGTGTAAATGTGCAATAGGGAAACTGATAATTTTAGAGCATGACAACTATACCCCAGTGTTGAATTTTTCAAGTCCTATCATTTCAAGGCACCCCAGGTCTGTCCAGTCAGTCCAAATGACCTCCTAAATAATGTTACCTCATCCCCCTAGGTGATTTAGTAAATTCTATTCATTCCACCTAGGTGATTTTAGGGAGTTCTAAAAAGACATTATCTTCTACCAGTATAGGGAAGGGCTATCGCTAGCCTTCCCAGGACTGGATTCAACTCCCTGGAGTGGAATAGAAGGGAAAAATTCAACACGGAGATGAAATGAAAACCTTAAAACATAATGGAAATTATTTTTGAAGTTTTGAGGAATTTTTGCAAGACTTGGAGTAGACTGAGTAAAAAATAGGGTTCACAAGCCTAGGCAATTCACAGGCCTAAAACAGTTGCTGGGCTTCAGAAGAAGATTTCGGGAGCTCTGGATGGAGTTAGAAGTTAAATGAAATATCTCTAGAAAGAGGATTACAAGAAATAAATTATGGTGAAATAATATTTTTCACAACACTTTGGCGCATTAGGTCTACATGCAGTTTTTCTCAGGCACATGTGGAGTACAATATCAAAAATCGGATTTTTTAGGGATAACATGGAATAATAAAGACATGATACCCCCATCATTGGATTCATAAGCATATTTCTAGTCAGGATCATATAAAATTATTCCAAAAACTTCCATCGGGAGCTCAAGTTATCAATGTTACAAGTTCAGGACTTAGCCAAATTTTTAGGAGGACACGTGTCAGCACCAGGAGCCTAGTGGAATTTTGTGTCCCTCACATCCCCCAAGGTCAGGGACATGAAGGTTGGATAAGTTCTCCTAGCCACCGTAAATCCATCTCAGCCCTCATATGACCTCTTGGATCCTCATGTGACCTCCAGACTCGACAGTTTAGCCCCCAGGTGCATTTTTGGAGCATCCATTCCTGCCGTTGGATCGGGCGCCACGTGTCACCTCCAGGACCACCGTTGAAAATTATGTCCCTTATGTACCTAAGGTGGGGGAAATCATATCTTGAAAAATGTACCCATCCCCCATAGGGATTCTTCTAGACACCCATGTGACCGCCTTTTAGCTCCCAGTGCTTTAAAGCAGGTTTTTCCTCCTTCATTCCCCGTCGTTGGATTAAACACCACATGTCGCCATCTTGCTCATTGTGGAAATTTATGTCCCTCACATCCCTGAGATCAGGGAAATCAAAAATGCAAAAATTTTCCCAACTCCAACTCAAAAATTTGAAAAATATTCTAACTATTGCTGCTTCTTATTGCTTCTCCATTACCAAAAGAAAGTTGCAAAGAACACAAGTCCACCACTCCACCATTGCAAGAAACTCAGACCAGATCAGAAAAGGAACTGAAATACCTTTTCCATGGCAATATGCAGGTCTCAGAAGGAATTTTCATCAAGTTAAGAAGGAGAAATGAAGAACAAAGAAGGAGAACAATGGAAATCCCCATGGCCATGAAAACGAAGATTCGAACATATCTTACAAACCGGTGCTCGGATTGACGAACCATTTGTTGCTGGTTTTAATCTCTTAAAGGCCATTAAAAACTCATATTAAAACTTCTAATTTTCATTAGATTTCTCACAGTGAAGAAACCCTCTTTCCGGCACTACGAAGGAAAAATCTTGATTTCCCATCAAACTGGTCACCGGATTGAAGAGAAATTTCATGTGAAGCACCATAATGAAAAACCTATCGCAATGGATTTGATTTCATCGCTAACGGAGACAAAAACCATACCTACAATTTTCAAGCTCCATTAATGGCTGCCATGACATAGTAATGGAAAAAATCAGTGAGCTACCTCTCCGCTTCTCAAGGTTCTAGTGGACGAAATCACCCGAAAATTGGAGGAAACGATCGTTGAAAAATCCAGTTTCACATGAACTGGTTTTTGTGCTGTGAAGCCCCTATTTCCTAGGGATATGGAGGGATGTGTTTTTTGTTAAAATTCTTCCCTCTTTGAAGAAATTTTCAAATTCCTGAAGATCCGACGGGTGAAATCATCTAAAAATTGGAGGAAATGATCGTTGAAAAATCTAGTTTCACATGAACTAGTTTTTGCGCTGTGAAGCCCCTATTTTTTAGGGATAGAGAGGGCTGTGTTTTTTTTCAGTAATCTGCCCCCGCCAATGAAGACATAATTTTCCCACTTGTTCAAATAAAGGAATTACTCCAAATTCAAAGCGTGGAATCTGGAATAAAACCCAGAATTTCAAGACTCATTTTGGCACAATTTGACATTCATGGCACACTTACTAAAAATAGCATGTCTCCTTGCATGGGGGAATGTTACTTCAGGTAAGCCACCATTTTAATATTCCATGAATAATGTGGTGAACATAGAGGGAACATCACAGGAAAGGTCATAAAAAAGGGTCATCTCGGCTCGCAATTCCCACTTACTAAAAATAGCAAGTTACACTCAAAAAATAGTTTTGGCTCAATGGGTTGCATAAGGATAATCATTCAAGGGGACATCATTGTTTAGGAGCATCCTAGCCATTTCTCACAGGTAATTTGAGATCCACATTATTTCATTCAACTGGGCGAGTGTTCCTGAGCTAATTTGGAGGAGTTTCACAGTGTGCAATGGGTTCAAAGATTCAAAGTTTCACTGTATTTGGAGCTTTCCATCAACGAGGATCAACGGAGTTCATCGGGAGACATCTCTCTCTCTCTCTCTCTCTCTCTCTCTCTCTCTCCTCTTCCCCCAACTTTCTCTCACTTTAAAATGTTCTAATTATTTGTTGGGGTTTGCACTTTTGCATATGCCTTTAAGTCACTTAAAAGTGACTTTAGAAACATAATGTAAATTAAGTTGCCTTGCTATTATAAAAGGGACTTAAATATTTAAATTGGAATATGAATAGTCTTAAGTCATATTAAGGCATATGGAGGGTCATGAAGAAGACGATAAGTCACCTCTCATTCTATAAATTGTAACGCCATTCCCATTGCAAAGGGTTGGTGATTGATCTTTTAAACTCAAGAGTATATTGTACCTTGAGAGAACAAAGGAGATAGCAAAATTCTTCCATTCCCCTCATTCTCAAATTTCCTCTATCTCTCCACTATGTACAACTTTGGTTTTAGCAATCAATACAAGAAGGAGTTTCCAGCTTTCTTTAACTAAGGGGTTTCTTGATACTTTGTGATTGATAAATTCTATTTGGTCTTGTTGTTATTTACAGAGTTTTTTCTTCTCATGAATGCATGTGTTGAAGTTTCTAACTAGTGTGTGTGTGAAAGAATCTGATTATTTACCTGCAACATTAGTTCTCCTACCTTTTTTTCTCACCCCTTCCTCAATTTTATACAAAGTCTTCTCCAGCAAGAGATTTCTAGCTTTGTCACCGGGTCAGTGGAGTACCCTTGTTGGATCCTAGATCGAAAGGCCACCATATAAATCCACACTTTCTCGTGTATGCACATACGGTAGCTGCACCAATTAAGTAGAGGGACTTAGATTCCCAGAGCATTGGCAAAAAATCCACAAGTTTTTTCACCCGACAAATTTTCTTTCCAACATGGCCCAAACATTCCTTTAAATAGTATCAACCTCCACAGTTATGAGTTCTCCAAGGGTAAATCACGTGCCAAGTGTTCATGTAGACCTCCATAGGTAAGTGCTTCTCTCCTTTGTAAACATTTCCACTGACTGTAATCATGCCTCTGAGGATATTCCCTACATGGAATATCATTTTCTTGGCCTCCAAGGTTCCAGGTTAGCACCTTATCCAGTCATCATGCCTAGTTGGGTCCTCACATTTTTCCTCAAGAGCCTTTAAAATGCCAAATATGGATAAGTCCTTTAAACCCTTATTCTTCCTCTCTCATGTGCTTAGGTTTTACTAAAACCCTCATTA